>MUZC01000082.1:1970041-2029234 GCA_002072015.1 Radix auricularia | reverse complement strand
CATTGTGTCTTTTTCTTAATGAAAAATATTTATATTATAAAATTAAAATTATATACTTTTTAAATGATAAATTCAATGAAGAACCGACAGAAATTGATATTTTTGTCTAACGAAAAGATTAAGAAAGAAGATGGCTTTCAAATCACATCACGTGTTACAAGTGGGACACGAGATCCCAAAGAGAAAAATGCCTATAAGAGATTTTTGAAAATGGCTGACACAGGAAGTGATCCTCGGGTACCTAAGGTCATGGCAAAGCAGATCGCAGGTACTGAATACCACATTTAAAATTTATTTTTAAACTTCAGATTAATTTATTCTCAACACATATATAGAACATTTAAATATTCCACAAGAAATGGATTTTTACAAAAAAGTGCCATAACAATATATATCCATTCTGTGTGTTGCATTTCATATTTTTAATTGTTAACACACATTACAAAATGTACATTATTATAGCAACTATCTCGTATTTTAAAATATTTGACAGAGGTGAAGCCGATGATAAACAAAACGTTAACACACCAGCGTCCCTTGCCACCCATCGCCCCGAAGCCTACTCGGAGTGTTAGTGAAGTAGGTACAACACTCCTAGTTGTGGACAAAAAATAATTTAGTACATAATTACTATCTTTAACTCTATCGTTATAATCTCTTTCTTTAAGTTCAGATTCTTAACCCTTGAGTCTACATACAAATTAACATACAACTGACATTACACTCCAAAATACCAACCAAGCAAGAGTGTGTATCGGCATTCTTCTCGCGAGAAAATGGTGAATCACATATGGGTATCGTGCTGAGAAGTGACAGTCTCTGAGACTGAGCAGTCCTATTCTTGAGTGACAGTCTTTTTGGCTGTGCAGTCCTATCCTTGAATGACAGTATTTGTGGCTGAGCAGTCCTATCCTTGAGTGACCGTCTTTGTGGCTGTGCAGTCCTATCCTTGGGTGACAGTCTTTGTGGTTGAGCAGTCCTATCTTTGAGGGACAGTTTTGGTGGCTGATCACTCGTATCGTTTAGTGAGGTCCTTGTCAAAGTTTTGCACACGTGTACTGTGCTTTACACTTTTATGACCTTTCCTCTAACTCTTTTTTCTACAGTCCTCGCTTATCTGCTAATTTTACTGTTTCTTTGAAAGCTGTATGACCAGTGCCTTGATCCCTTGCTTTCGACTCTCAGTTGTTTGTGTCTAAGAGACGGTATAAGAAATGACCCCGACCCCCCACACACAAACCAATTAGGATAAAATTTAAACAAACAATCAAACAATTCAACAACCTGGACTGACGTCAAGCGTCCAATGTTGAAACGTTGAGCGACGTAACGTTAACGAGCCATCAAAGTCTCATTCAAGTAACGCCAGTACCTTTCTTGGTCTGATAGCTGGAGTCTACATTCTCTGTATTCTTCTAAAGGTCCATGAAGACTTATTTACTATGGTTGAAATACAATTGAAATAACAGTTTTAAACAATTTAAACATTACTTGTGTTTGTTTTATAAAGAGTTAAGTTCTTTTACGGTAAACTTTAAACTCTCTTCTCTATTTATTTTCTCTTAACAGAAGAAAAGTTCAACCTCTGACACTGTTACTGAAGCTAAAGAATATAAAGAAATGGAAAATACAGTAAAACAGGTGAAATAAAATAAGAGAAAATAAAATAAAAGAAATATTTACACATTGTTGTAGCATTGCATTAATTGACAACAGTTTAATGTTAATAATATCACAATCGTTTTCATTTTCCTTTCCTTCCCTAAATCCACTTAAGGATGTATATGACTACAGTCAACTAAGACAGATTGACCTCCTACTCATTGGCAAAACAGGGAATGGAAAGAGTGCCGTGGGGAACACTATTCTAGGACGACGAGCTTTCAGGAGCGTCTCGTGTTTCACGTCTGTTACCAAGGACGTCGATTACGAAGTGGTCAAATTTCAAGACAGACTCATTAAAGTCGTCGACGCCCCTGGCGTTGCAGACACTGATGGAATATCTGATTTCGCTAAGGCGTCCAGGTGCGTCGTGGATAAAATGAAACACGCAGTGACCGTAAATCCGGAGGGCTACCACGCGTTTCTGCTTGTCATCAAGTACGGCAACAGATTCACGGCAGAGGACCAGTTCTGTATTCAAATGCTGAAATCAGTATTCGGTGAAGACTTCATCAGAAATTTCTGTATCCTGTTGGTGACGTGTGGGGATAGATTTAAAGAGGAGAACGAAAACACCAAATTTAGAGATTGGTGTAAAGAACAGGAGGGAGTTTTTAATGAAATTTTGAATGAATGCAGCAATCGCGCCGTTTTGTTTGACAACTCTTCAAAAGACGCAATTGTTAGGAGCAGGCAAATGAAGAAACTGATGAAAGCGGTTGATAACATGCAGTTCGCTGGGCGACGCTACACAGATGCACATTTCGATGAAGTGGCCTCAGAACGGGAGCGGTTTATACAGGATTATAAGGAACCGATGATCAGAGAAGACACGATAAAACAAACGAGTATCATGTTGCAAGACCTCGAGGAGTTTTCCAGTTTAGAGGATGAGGTCCAAATCAAGAATTTGAGTGGACTGAAAGAGAGAGCTTCTTTGGTCAGGCGTCGAGTGTTTGAGCTGGATGGTGGAACCGGTGCCCTACAGCAACAGATGCAAACTGTGAGCGCTCTGGTCAGAGCAACTGAAGAGAAAATGATCCTTCTGAATCAGTGTGTCAAGGAGAGAAAGGACCTGGCAATAAAACGCAGTGAAATTGAACTGAAATACTCCGTTAAAATCAAGAGGATGTCTCGGAGTTTCGATCCCACGTTTGACGAACTTGATTTGCAAAACCAAAACTTTAAAGAAACTGGTCCTGGAAAAACGGAGAAGGAAGCGTCTAGCAACGATACACATTTGATGCAGACCCAGAAGCAAGCATCTATTCCAGAAAGCTCCGTTCTTAATAATGATGTTAGTGGGAAAGAAAAACGCTATAGTGTGGCAGGCCCTGAATTTATGCAAACATTAAATCACATGTTGCAAACACATTCTGGTGAAGCGGAGTCTGCAAATCTGAGTATGGAACAAATGAATCTAGCTAATGCCGTGGAGGCTGAAAGAGAAAGAGTACAAAAGCTGATTGAGGAGCAGAAGAATAAATGGCAGACAGAACTGGAAGAAGTGAGAAAAGTGTCTAACACAAACATGGAAGAGATGCAGAAGATGGAACGAAGGCTGAAAGAAGATTTTCAAGAAAAAATTGAACAGCTGACAAACGAATTTGAAGAGAGGCTTAAGTTAATTTTACAAACGTATGAAGTAAAACACAGCAAGGACAGAGCGGCTCTTCAAATTATGCTTAAAGAAATGAAGAAAGCATTTGATGAATGCATAAAGCTGAGCTCAAGTGAAGAGATATCAAATTGTGCTGTGTCTTAAACATTCATTTAATCAGCTAATTTAATGCTACATTTTAAAAACAAAAAAATTCAGTTAGCATATAAAATATCCAAATACTTTGCATCATTACTTTAAATCACTTATATGTACTACATTGTTAAATCTTTCTGGGCTTTGCTATATCTTTTTGAGAATAAAAAGTTGTTTTACTTATGACTATTCCATGAACACATGTAGACTATGTGTTTTAAATTTCAATTTTAAATGTTGCACCATGGCTGTTTTTGTCATAAAAATCTTACAATAATCTGATCGTTTTCCAATTGAATATAGGCTGTTTTACGACTTCATGCATTGTGTACGAAGACCGTAATCCAATCGCATTTTTTTCAACAAACTAAGGATGCACCTAGTCATTTTAGTTTTTTTTGTTTTTTGTTTGATCAATTACTACTAAATATTAATTCTTACTATTTCAATAAAAATTGCTAAATCAATGGTTTTATTTATTATTTTAAAATCAATGTCAATTTTTTCCGCTACTACTGTTTTAAAAAACTTCTAGGATAGTAGCATTTATACAGACCGACTTTTCCCTTTTGTGATTATCACGAATTATAAAACTTCTAATAGAATTATTATCTTGTATTTCTTTCAAAAAATATATGTACATTATTTTTCAATAAAAAAAAATGTCTAAGAAAGAGAAAATCTCACTGCTGAGACAATGACACATTTGTTCAGCTGAAATAAAGACCAAATTACACATTAAAAATAAAAACTTCAGCAATAAGAATAATTATAAAATTTATTATTGACGATTCCGTATTTTCCTAACAATCTACTTCAGATTCAAAACGAACTCAACATTGATATGTAGGATTATATTTTTCTGATTGTTTTTTTTATGATATTTAAACTCAAATGTAGTCAGAGCTTTAGTTTATGGGCTTGGAATCAAAGGGACTTACAAAATATGAATTTATTCTGATGTTTGCTGGTAGCTAGAAAAACCATTACAATTCTCGTTGTGTAGCTAATTGTGAAGTTAATTCTTTCTTATTAACTATGTACTGCAATATTTATCACAATGAAACTATGTGGACATTCCATCACTTAAAGTGTTATATTGCCTAATATGAAACAATTAATTTCATGTAGGTAATAAAGACAGAATTAGTTTTAAAAAGCTAAAATAAATATCATTTGGAAAAGTTGCTATAAGTAAATCAAAATAAATTTAGTTTAACAAAATTCAACAATGTTACACATATAACTGACAAAATGTAAGCCATATAAAATACGCTCAATGCTACTTACATCAATCTTTGGAATTAAATATTTGGTGTTTGGCTACATGTTTAAAACACCATTAAAATATCAGTGTAAATAACTTTAATATAAATTATTTCACAGGTGTGTTACTTGAAACTTTGAAATACATAAAGCTCACTGGGTTTGTTATATATACTTTTATTTTACGGATACTGAATATGTCTAATCCATTTGCAGCAGAAAAAATAGCTGGAATATTTTAACTTAATTTTTGTTAGAAGGGGTGGGCGTTTAAAAGTATTGTTTTCAAAGGAGGAATTAGAAATAATTAAGACTTTTGTAACTGCTAGGGGGGGATGCTGGATATCCGGTCCGGATATAGGGATTTCCGCCAATATCTGGATTGGCCCAATACTTATGAAAAATCCGGGAAGGATCCGGATATTAATGTTGTCAAATAATTATTTTAAATAATAATGTTATGGACAAAATAATAATTTGAAATTATTAGTTTATATTCTAAGGTTTATAGTTAAACAGGAGCCTTGGAGGCTGGACATGATGAGTGTTGGCTTTCATTTTAATTTCTTTGTCACTTCATTAGTATGTTTACAGTAGGCAATAATTCAATAATTTCAATTCGGTATTCATATTGAAACGTCTTACTCATGTGATTTAGCTTATATCAATGAAATAATTGTATGATCTTTTCTTTTTTGATGCAACTGTAAATGGTAATTGTTATTGTGATTTCATTTGCGAAATTAAAAATAAAATTTTTGCTTGTATCACGTGTTGTAATTAATTATCTTTTATAATATTTAAACTATATTCTATTGTGAATATTACAATTATACAAGATGAGTAAACTAACATATTAAGTTTTACAATAAATTATTAATTTATAACAAAATTAACAAATAAGCGAGCGTCAATAAAGAAATCATTCAAATCATTACACAACATAGTAAAACAATCAATTAGAATACGAGAAAAAATCTTAAGTGGAAAAAGTACAGATACAGATATCGCTTTACTAGATAAGATAACAAACAAGCTCAACTAGCTAACAAAGTTAACTGCATATTAATCTGAACTCATCCGAATAAAAAGAAGAATTCTTAATATCCTGTACATCATGACTTCTTGTACACCACAATACACACTAAATACAAGTTTGTTCGCTTGGTACACACTACACAGTTCGTTGGACTTCGTTCAAGTTCGTTCATGTCATCCATCGTAAAATGTTCATCGTTGACGTTGACAGTGTCACTTACTGTCATTGTTGATAGCAGATACTCTCGACATGTTGAATAATAAATAGTTTTATAAATAGTTTTAAATACGAAATAGAAATTATAAATGTACATCCCCTTAGCTCTTACACTTAAATGTGGAGATATCCGGCTAGTATTTAGGTTCAAACTGTTCGGATCCAGCAAATAGTAAAAACCATATCCGGCCACCTCTTGTAACTACATTTATGTGTTCTTTTATGTATACTGAAAAATGCTTTGACTTGCCTATTCATATATACATTTCTGATTCAGGTCATTTAAATGTACATGTTGTACATTTATTTTATTGAAACATTTGTGCTTCCGCCTCCTTTTTGACAAACTGG
The DNA here is from genome assembly GCA_002072015.1 of Radix auricularia. Taxonomy (NCBI): domain Eukaryota; kingdom Metazoa; phylum Mollusca; class Gastropoda; family Lymnaeidae; genus Radix; species Radix auricularia. Next base: position 2,022,944 of record MUZC01000082.1, on the reverse strand, counting down.
ATTTAACATGGACCCTTAAGAGCCGGAAGAATAAGTTCTTTTAAAAATTGAAGGAGCAATGAGCTATTGAGCTCATGCTATTAGTGTTTTTGTTTGTTTGTTTTTTATTTTTTAAATATTTTTTTTAAAAATCGTTTAATACATGAATAACTTTTACATGGAAATGATTGTACCATCTAAATCTATAATAATAATATCTTTAAATTCATTTTTAAATATAATATCTATATTGGTAAAATTAACATAGTTCATGGGCGTACCCTTTACAACAGAGATTGTAAGATGTCGTTAAACAGGTAAAAAAAACACAATTGTAACATATTGTAATCGTAAAGTTTAATGGCCTATTTCTATGTTGTAGATAACTATCCAATGAACGCTTCAATGTAAAATAAATAAATAAATAAAAGATCAACAACAGAAAAAGAAGTATATTTGTGGGTACAGCTATTGTCACATATAACAATATATACACGTTCAAGGCTCATGTAGAAGCGTTTTCGGTGAAACACATTAAGCGTTACCTTCATTGACATAATGAAATGTATTCGTATTGATTTGTTCTAATGTTACAAGAAAATAAACTAAACTTTCTATATATCTATTCTTGTTATTTTTCCGTCGGAAATTAAGATCTAAAGGCGAAGATGTATTGTGGTTGAATAAAATTTCTACTTTTGACCTACGAACTTTATAAAGTTACGTTTTGACTCTTCAAAATAAAAAAAAATATTTATGTTGGGGAAAACATCATTTATTTTCATATACGTGACTGGAGCAAAAGACAAAAGTGACAAGAATGCATCAGTCTGGGTGTTGTATGCAAATTAAATCAGCTTAACTCCAACATACAAGTCACAGCTGTTTGCTGTAGATTGCCAGTTTTTATATTTGTTACTTCATTTACTCAGAAATCCCATTTTCTTGGAAAATTTCACAACTTTTACTATTGATTTTTACTTGCATTTTATGCAACTTAAATTTAATACAGTTTTTTTGTCATAAACTGCGTCGCCAAATCTAGATTATCAATACACTTACTTATATACACTGAATGGTGATCTGAATGATAATAATTTCACACTAAAAACCCACTCGCATTAACATACAACAGACTTAAAAACGCAAGCAATCAAACCAAATGATAATTATGATATATGTTAAATAACATGAATTTAGCGAATATTTTGGTTAAAATATGTGAAATATTTTCACCTTATACTTTATTTGAACAAATACAATACATAACAATACAATGGTATACGACTATGTAATATACTGAGGCCCTTTAAAATACCCTTTGCAATAAAATAATTATGGTGGTGTTTGCATTGGGGGATTTGTTACATACATATAATTTAACATGTCGCGTATCAGATCATTTAACATAGATAATAAAGTTATCAGGATTTTGAAAACTGAAACGGGAGAAATAAGATACATGATTTCTATTTTTAACGAATTTTTTACGTTTTTCCCCAGGAAACACTCCAGAATATGCAGCTTGGGCGCCAGATGGCGCTCGCTATAATTCACCGTCAAACAGCAACACAGGGCTGGCTGTTCAATTGTATGTTAAAAAGTTTGTTTTAAAAAAGAGGCCATTATTTATTTGTGGTAAATATATTTTCGTATATTCGTGCAGAAATATTCAAGAAAGCGTTCCAAGTGTGAGTAAAGGTAAAGGGTTTAAAACTTGAATGTGCACAAGATAAGAATGCATCATTTGTGTGTCAGTCGTGACCGGTTCATATATTACTATGTATTGTGGCATGTTGGTGTGTCATTTAAAGGCTAATGTGATTAAACTTCGAACAAAACTTACGATAATTTAGTCTATTAAGTGACGTTAATGAAATAACACGTCAGATAAATACGTCACTTTTGTTGACATGGCCATGCCAGCCGAAAAGGAGATTTTATTGTAATTTTAATAAATCTATGTGCGTACAAGAATTAATGCTTTATCATTGGTGTATAAGTAATATAAGCATGATAATAATATGAGTTAAAAGAAAGCACAGTATGTTTATAATAATATAAGTTATTTTTATCATGAAAACAAATAATTTAACTTCATGGAAAATATTAAATCATTTTTGAAAATGATGTGGCTATTTGGATCTAGGTCCGTATAGCCTATGATCGCTATACAGACCAGCTAGGCTTAGTAAGCGATACTATTATAGAGTTTTCTTTATAATTTTAAAAGACCAATGTTAACCGAGTCTTCCTGGTCTCATCGTTAGTGCGATTGCTTGTTGGAAATTAGGTCGCAGGTTAGGTTTTCAGTTTAGGAATCTCTCTTTTTTGTTTGTTTGTTTGTTGTTGTTGTTGTTGTTTTTTTTCATGCATTAATGTTTAATATTTTGTTCATGATTTAGGAGAAATGATAGGTTTTAGTGTGTGGGTTAGGTTTAGGGATAATTACTCCTTTCTCCAATTTTTTAGCTTCATTTTTTCTCCTTCAGCGTAAAATTACTTTTAAAACAGGCCAAAAACAAGGAAATTAACAATATAATTTTAATTACTAGCCATTCTTATACTAGTACATTGTACTACACTGTCAGCTGCGCTTGCTCCGAGTACACTTTTAATACAACAAAACCCGCCCGGTTCCTTATAGCGATCATAGGCTATACGGACCCTGGTCCGAATAGCCACAGCGATTTGAAAATTTAGAAAACTTTGTACTTTTACTTTAAAAAAACAACAACAAAAAACTTTGTGAGTATTTGAACTTTACGATTTAACTTTTATAAAGCAAGCATAATATTAAAAACACTATTACTTCATTGACATATAGTTAATGTATGTTCTGTTTTCAATCACTGGCATTAATTAAGAAGTAAGGCAAATGATCGCCCGGAGCCAGTTGAAATTAATTTTTTTTTAAACCATGCACATTCCTACTACTCGAAATATTTGCCATTCTTTTCGGAGTGTTGAGCCTTACAATTACAATGCTCCACATTCTTTATGACTGTGGAGCTTTTTTCCAGCATGTATGTCACCGTCTCCTCAGCCAAACCACATTTCGGCAGCCGGGGTCATTATTTAGATTTTACATGAGCAGGTTGCTGTTCGCTGGACAGTGTAAAGTCCCCATTTCCGTAATAAGGGACGGCCAGCGAGAAGGTAATTCCCACTAGGGACATTTCTTGCTTGGTCGCTGCTATTACTGGTTATGGTACAATCAAAACAACCGTAAAGCCATAAATTCTTGAAACGGTCCTTCATACACAATTCACACTAAGTTGGGTCATTGTGAAATCGATTTGGTACTTAGCTAGCCACTGCTATGTCAGCTGATTTGTCAATTCATTCTGTGATACATTAACGTGAGATTTAATATCTTTGTAGAACTATCTCACACTCCTTGTGCTTCGATGTTGTCAACCGTCGAGAAAAGCACTGAATTTTATTAATCTGCATTGCGTTCCGAGCCAAAAATTCTGGTTGGGATCTTGGATTGTTTAAAACTACGATTGTCGTAAAAATCTTTCTTACACAGGAGTAGGCGCAGTTCTTTCATACAACTGTGGATAGCTTCTAGCTCGCTATCCCAGCTTGTAGCCAGTCTTACACAAGGACCATACAGTTCTGCATCGTCTCGTCCTTCCTCAGAGTTTTCAGTTAGCACATCGTATTCATTTCTTACCTTTGTAAAGCTCGTGCCCCTTGCATGAACTCTCACCAAGCCGTTTGACTACATCTCAAATGTTATAACTCAAAAATACTGCGATTTTAATTACATGACGATGACGAGTTTGTATCGATATACTTGATTGATGATAATTTTACTTTCAGCCTTTCATGATGCTCAAAAGTGGGCCAGACGGATGTGGTGATACAAAAAGGTAATGGTATTACATATAAGAAAAATACAAGATATGCTCAAGGAGTAAAACTGCATTTTCACTATTTTACATTCTTCTAACAATATTATTGTTGCAAACAATTGGAATCTATTCTAATAAGCTAAACACCAACCTACTATAACATTTTAATGATTATCCTCACATTTTTAAAGAGTTGATTGCAATTCCAAGGCAAGTGAGTTTTCTATAACGTTACGAGCCAGTTACATTGCGAGTTAGATACGACCCATGGCGTAGCATACGTCGCAGACTTGCTCAAAGAAAGTGAAAATAATAAGGGGAAAGAAAGGACACAAACAGCAGTCCGTCGAAATGAAAACAACACGAGTGAACGTCTTGGGGGACCACCGACCCTTTTTTTGGTCCCGAGACATACGCACTGTGGATGATGTTACCTGACCCCGCCCCACCCTGCACCACCATTGTTTGTCAAACATAAACTGTGATTAATTGACCCTACCAAAGGTCATACGTCATGCTTATTTGCACACGTCATGTGGTTGTCCTGGTGAATTATATATATAGAAAATATTTTTAGTTTTCTATCAAAATTAATATTCTAATAAACTATTTGTATTTAGCTCAAAGAATGTCCAGGAGATTAAAAACAAAACTCAAGCAAACGCTGGTGGAACTTTTAACAGGGTAAGAATGCTATGAAAAGAAATACACAAAATTATCATATCGGTAATTTAAAGTCTCGTATTTATATATAAACAAAGATAATGCCACAAATGTTTTTGTATACAATAAAATTGTTTGTTCAAACGTTTGGCTTTATTAAAATTGACAAAAGTCTGAACCTATTAATTAGCCTGTAGTTTTTAGTTATTATAGTAATAATTTTTAAAAAAAAAAGAATAATAATTATCTTTTTTAGATTTCCTTTTGAAAATTAATTGTCTCTTCTCGATAATAGGATAACTAAATTTTAATTTAGACAATCATAAAGTACTTTCTTTCTGAATTCTGAATTTTTTCTATACTTACCCATACATAAATATCTTTTGTAATTAGAGTAACCTTAAATTTACCTCATCGTGACACATGTTATCGCTAAAAGCCGGGGTAACTCAGCTTTAGTTATTAGGTTTAACGGTGACCTTGTTATAATTGCATGCACAAATGTATTTTATTATAACTATTATTGTTTAGAAATATCGCGATAATAAAGTAATAGAAATTTCAGACATATTGTGTCTTGTCATATTGTCTTTCTATTTAAAAGTTTTTGAAACAATCAATGATCATTAATTTATTTTACTAAAAAGTGTAATTAACTGGAAACACTATTCCTTAATGTGAATAATCATTGCATTCCTTTCCTCGCAATGTTACATTTGGACACAAAGTTATGAACCTTAGCCCATCGCCTCAGTTTGGTAAAACTGAACGGCCTCATCAACAAACGCAAGAAACTTTGGGATGTTTTTCGTAAAGTTATGGTGACAAATTTCATTCTTTATTCTGCTAGCTGGGGAAATGGAAGATTTAAGAGATCTAGTTGTTACTTGCAAATCACATATATAAATTAAATCACAGCCACACATTTCTTTGTCCCCAGTTGTATTCTGAGCGGTCGAAGAAATTTTATCCAGCACATGGATATACGCTAATGACTCTTAAAAACATAATACAAGACATAGCGTCGAAAATCATTGGTGACTCCGTTGTAGATCAAAGTTTACTTGTCCAGGAACTCAATACATTGCTGGACATCTATGACTTTAACGAGGCCAAACGAGTCGGAGCTGCTGTGTTTCTGTGCCAGTACAACATCACTGGTAAGATTGATGTTCGTTTATAAAGTGTTATTATTAATGTATTTCATTTGTATAAAGAAATACCAAGACAATTTCCGTTTAATTTTTGTAGTCAGATAAAACCTAACACATCAAATCAAACGCTTAAAAGAGTCATTTATGTTGAACATCTACAGAAAAACTGATGGAAATCCTGCAAAATGACGACCACAATAACTCTGTGCGATCTATCGCATTAGAGCTGTGTCAGAAATGGTCTGGTTGCAGCGATGTATTTTGCCAGGTAAGATCTGAACAAAACTTGTAATCATTTTTGAAATACATATTTTAAAGTTCTCACTAACAGACCTAAATTATTTATTTCTTAGTTTGTGTGTGCATGTGTGTGTGTGTGTGTGTGTGTGTATGTGTGTGTGTTTCTATGTGTGTGTCTTTTTTTGTGTGTGTGTACTTGTGCTAAATTGTATGTCTTTGTTAAAAGATTTTGATTTTTATTTTAATCGACAAACAAAAACTAAAATAATTCTTCCTTGTTATTAAATAAAAACGATATTGGATTTTTTTATACAGGAGCTTTCAAAGTTATCAGCTGTTAGATATTTTACATCTTGTATCCAGTTAAGTCTATCAAGGCCAGGAAAGGTAACTGAGTATTTTAAAATTATTGTATTAAAATTTAGGGGGCCGCGATGGTCGAGTGGCAAGCGCGCTCGACTGGTGTTCCGATGTTCCACGCAGCTCCAAATGGGCACAAAACTGCGGGGTAATGCGTGGAACCCTTAGCCGTGACATTTTTAACGTTGCATCACTTGCCAAAAAAAACACAACAACAACTGCTGCCTGATTACTACGTGCAAGTCTTCACCAAGGGTCACTTTTGCTCGGTCGCGGAATTTCCTGGTATACCTTCCTGGCCGTATTCCCATTTGCCCAGCCAAAAGCCACTTCTCAAGGAAATGGTCTTTTAGCCACGACTCGACCCCCACTTTGGTCAAGGGCTTATCGGGTTGGGGCTGGGCTGCGCCTACCCTTGCCAGTGTGTCGACCCTGTCTGATTGGGTCGTACCGCAGTGTCCGGCCATGTACTGTAGATCTACTCTGCCGCCACGTGCCAGGAGTTCACCTATTATCTCCAAAATGACACCTACCGTCTTGGCCTCCAGAGAGGATCAATCCAAGGTCTCGAGCGAAAACCGAGAATCGGTGAAGAGCACGACGGTCGGGAAACTCTTTCTCTTCGCTAGACGTCGGCCTGTGTATCGCTTCCAGTTCGGCTTCATGACTACTGTTAGTAGTTCCACACGCCCCAACAGTTCGACGATGTCGGGTCCTGGCAAGTGGTATTGAATTAACACGCCGTGTGCAGTCCTATCATTGAATGACAGTCTTTACCACAGCTTTTGCACACAAATTCTGTGATTCCCAATGTTTTGGCCTTTCTCCTAACTCTCCTGTCTGTAGCCTCCTCTATTTTTTGCTCCTCGGCTACTAGGACGCCCTCTTTTACCACTGTGCTTCACGTAGACTGGCCTTACACTGCCAGTCGCTTGCGTTTATTCTGGCTGCCTTCATGTCCCTTTGGCATCTTGGAGGCTGTAGCATTCTTCCCAGCAGAGGGTTTAAATCTCGTGCAAAGTTTGTAGTAAAGCTTTTTTGCCACTTATTAGGGCTTATATGCCATTATTCATAGGGGCTTTTCCACAAGCTAAAACAGTCAATTGGTCCACTCAGCTCTTCCCGTGTGGGCATATCAAGTTCTTTCATGGGCGGAATAGCGATATGTCATCTAGAGCGGTGCTGGAAACGATGATAACTGCTGCATGCACTTGCAGTTAGTGCTTAGCCCACCGCTTTAGCTTTTCTGCCTTCTCTTGGATAATTTATAAACTCTTGGACTTTAAGGGGACAACTTTGGACGCCAAAGCGCTAGAAAAAATGTAATAATATCTAAATACAAACAACAACCAATTTACATGACATTGGAAATTTATAAACATAAAAGTTTATTACATAGTTCAATTTTTTAAATCCCTTAACTTGATATATGTTTTGTTTCGTGAAAATCCTGACTGTAAATGGTTTTTCAAGTAACGTAATCTCAATTATATTTTGGTTAAAACATTCTTTTGTTTACCTATCCTAATGCTGTTCTGCAGCTCATGAGTTATAAATTTAGGTCATTATTTCCGGTAACGTTTTATAAACAACTTATTAATTATTGTTTTAAAATCTACTTAATGTGTTTACACACTTGTAAGTCTAAATTGGATCCACCTTTGCCTTGGCTTTGAAAAAACTTTGATAATGAATTATCAAACACATATCTTGAAATGCAAGTCAAAATTCTCAAACTTTGTGTTTAGTTTGTATGTGCCTGTACGATATCAACTTATCGCTCTTTAATTTCAGACAAGTCTATTTATTACATTTTAATACGTCTCCTGAAAAAATAAGGTTGATTTTCTTGTCAATACACTTTTCGATTTAAAAAGAAATATTGGAAGAAAATGTCAGGAGGGTAAAGCCGTTTTGTCCTACTAGGTAGCGTTTTGAGGATAAGTTGATGATATATTTTCGTTGTCTGAAAGCCTTAAAAATCCTTCCAATAGATGGCCTTACTCAAATGTTGCGTTTTTCATTTGATTTTTATAAAAATAAAACAACAACAACACGAAACGTGCAAGCATTTTTACTCTTTGTTAGTTTCCATCCAAACCTTGATTTTGTTGTAGAGACATGTTGTTACTAACACTCATAATCACCCAGTCTATCATAAACCTTGATTGTAAATGAATTGTGTATTGATTACATCAATTCTCCTTTCCTTTTCCCAAAGCACTCACAGAATCTAAAAAATATTTTATTTTGTTATCCATACTCCATTTCTTTCAAACCATCCCCACTAAAAAAATATAAAAAATCTGTCCATTTTTTAAATACGATTAAATGGTTTAAATGTAGAACATACACGGCGTGTCATATAAGTTTCATTTAATTTTTTCAAGGAACACAAGGAAAATGTCCGAAGCTACATAATCACCCTTCACAATATTGCTATGAATAAGATAAATACAAATGAATTCTTCACTTTTAAAACTATCGAGGTAAGGAGTTTCTTTAAATTTGTTAAGATTATTCTTTCATTACTAGCTTTTAATTTCTTTGCTGATATAACAAGTTATATTTTTTAAAATTGATTTTTCAAAAAAAAAAATTGTTTGTAGAAATTTCAAATTTTTGTATCATTTCCAATAATACTCGTTTAGCCAAATTTAAGCTTCCCATTTTACATGCAGAAATGCTCACTTATAATCATACTCTAACTCCCAAACATGATACTTCGAGCGATAGTAACACATACAAAATAGTAGTATTTTCACAAGTTTAAATCTTTTTCTTTTGTAAATACCTATGCACCATGTACAATGTAGTAGTAGAATTTTGTAATTGATTGTAATACTTTCTTAAGAATGCATGTATAATTATATAATGTTTCAAGTTAAGAAATAAAAAGGGAATAAAACATTTTCTTCTGTTTTATAACAGTTCAAAAATTAGTTGTTCTGTCAAAGTTTACATTAGTTTTCACAATTACGTGAGTATTATATATTATATTTTATTGTCGATATATCCATGATATAAACAGTTCATGTTTTCAATTTTTAAGTATTGATTAAAGACTTCAATAATTCTAACAAATTGGTTTAATGTGCAAATGTGCATTGTGTATTATTAAACGAAAATATATAAAATCAATTTGAAAAGGGGACCGCGGTATATACTCGATATATAGCCCGTTCGTTCACAAGCCGAACCTTTCTTTGGGAAGAATAAAGTTTTAAAACTGTGTAACCTGCTCGTAAGTCGATCCCCGAAAAATAATAGGACAGCGTAAACAAAATGGTACACATTTTTTCTACTTCAAGCTAACTCAGCCCTTATTATTGTTTACTTTGTTCTACCTATCTTTGACTTTACACTTTTTGTTATGATAGGCGAGAGTTACCGGTATTTTTAAATTCCCTTTTCTTAACTTCACCATTTTGTCTGTCGCGATCTCTTGGTCTCTTGGTCGGTCGGGCGGAAAAACTAAAGTAATAAATGACCCACTTCCCATGATGTTATCAAGCTGAAACTTTGCACATTGACTTGTGTTAGCTAACCATGAATTGTATCAAATTTTCAGATGGATCGAATGTTGCAACATTACACTAATGCACTTTTAGCTTATCTTTATGAACCTCTATGTCACCGTCTGTTATAGTTGACCTCCACGTGTCACTGGAGTTTAGTCCAGCTATTGATGACCACATCCCCGAGTATTAAAGCAAAAGCGAGTTCAGTCACGTTCAGTCTGTAAATGTTTGTCGCGCGGTGCGTATCATCTTGAAAATAATTAACACTTTTTGCTATATCCCGTATATAAGGGATTTATAGTGAAAAACTTTGCTTTTACGGTTGTTTAATTAATTATTTTTCTTTGATAAACAGTTGAAATAAACATTAAAATTCGTTGTTGTAAATTAAATTTGTCGAGCTATTTATTAAAACATTCACCACAATAAAGAGAAAGATTAAATAAGGTAAGTACAGATGTTTAATAATATTTCATAGATCCGTTAGAGCGTGGAAAAGAACCTTGACGATCTACAATAAAACACACATATTAAGGTATATGCAGAAATCACATTTGACCCACTTGTAAGCCGATCCCCCAACTTTTCCTTCTAAATTTTGTTTTAAAAAATGTTATGCTTTAGAAGGAGTATATACGGTAATTTTATTTAAATATTATTGCAGGTACTGCAAGAAGTTATTATTAACAGCCAACCTTCTTTGAAAGTCATTTCACTTCTGACTCTGACATATTTCTATACTCAAGCGGACATTAGACAAATGAACTTTGAAATAGGTGAGCTGAAGATTAACAAAAGGAGCATATAAAACTTTTGTAACAATGAATTTCCAATGTGAGCGGTGTTGTAGTGTTCTGACTGATCTATAATACTTTAGATTTAATCGTCAACGTAAAATATGGTTTAAGAACTTCTTTCATGTTTATACAAACTGAATTCAACAGAGTAGATTATATTATGGGGATTAAAAAAATTAAAAGTCTTTATTTTCAACGTAGTGACATGTTTAGAGTTGGAATGTTAAGTGTTAACAAAGATGGACAAGAAGCGGCTTAATTCCAAGAAGTCAATCTATGTTGTCATCCCATCTCATGTTCTGGATGGTGAACTGAATAGTGGCAGAATTTAACTAAAATTAATCTTACTTTTCAGAGCATACATGGAAAAGTGACTTTGTAACTTAACATTTAAAGAAAGTAATTCATTTTTTTAAAAAAATTATACAGAAATAATTTTTATGAGTTCTAAAAATAAAAAAATTTAAATGTGAAGTTTATTATCTTTTTTTAAAGAACAAAATTAAAGAGATCAAAGACAAGTTTAAATGGCATACTCAGAAAATAATTATTAAAAATAACATCACTTTTTAACGCGGCCGAAGAGGTCATTAAAAGTTTAACGGTTTAAAAACTAAATAATAATTTAGACAAACAAAAATTTCAAGAAGTCACTCTTTATACATTTTCATATTTCTTGGGATTGTTAAGGTAATAAAACGTAAATAAGACATGATATCACACGACAAGGTTTTCATTTACTATTTTATTCCCGAAATTTTCATATTTCATTTATAAAAAATCAAGAATGATAAATTAAGGTCAAGAGTCATAGTTGAAATATACTCAATGAAATATGAATAATGAAGGTTTGTTAAGTTATACCAGGAACCGAATTATATCAACTATATGATTGAAACTAATTGCTAGTAATTTTACGATGATAAGACAAATGATGTCTCCATGATGGTATATTAAAGGAAGACATAAATAAGGAATGACCCAATTTAGTATGTGCCAGATGAGCTCTTTCAACTTATCTTACGGCATTGGTAAAACAATTCTTAAATGTTAAGTGAGGCCACTGTTACAATGTGTAATCAACTACCATTCCATTTTCTTTTATTAAACTTATTTAATACCACATTTAGCGATTCCCAGAAGACAGCTCAGAACCGTGACACATAGCATGAGATAGTATACAGCTCAAAAATGGTGCCACAACGACCCAGCGTTGGGTTAAGGAACTGTCAGTTCAGTTTAATGCCTCAAAAAAGACTTAAAAGCTTTGGTGTATAGAAGCTATTTTTTGAAAATCCATGCATGTGATGTCAAGAGTCTTATATGCGTTGATCTTAATACTGGTACTAATCCTCATTCAGGTTACATTGGGGACGCGTTTACCGATTTGCTACGTGACATCTTCAATAATACTCATAAGACAAGCCAATCTGGTCTTGATGCCTGGACTCTTCTTGCTGAGCTGACGAAGTTAGCGGATAATTTTAGCATCCGTAATCAGGTACAATATACATGCTTCTTTGCATTAATTATAACTGTAGGTTAAACATATTATTTAATAACATGCAGTGAACATGTTTATCTTTCATTCTGTAATTTTTTCTTTTAAATTCTCGGTTTAATAAACTTTACGGTAATTAAAATAAAAATTTAAAATCATTAATTATGGATTTCTAATTTCCGCCAAAGAAATTCGCTGTTAAAACAATAACAGAGTACAACATTTTTCATCTAGCTTCAGTGTAAAGAAATATTAACAATAGTCAGCCTGGCAATGAGCGATACAGACAACAAAAATCAACAACTGACATGTAAAACGTTCTTGAATAAAATCGGACACAGTGGCAAAGAATTACAAAATGCTACACAGAAAAAAAAGCCAACTGCTGGTTTGTAAAAGTTTATAAATATCTAAAATAGAGCATCATTCACCTATTTATATTACTTTTATTTTAGGCTGAAAAGGAAGTGATAGATTTATAGTATTTGTGAAGAATTGATGGTTGAATCAAATACTTTATTTGTATGAAGCCCACCCGGGGCCTGCAAAGTCATATCTTCCACATGCCAAATTGTAGGCCAAGAAACCTAAACTCTACCTGGGGTGCCTTGCATTCATACGGTCTTGACATGGGAAGACATTCTCCATTCTATCTTCTATCAGTTAAAAACTACATGGCTGAATGTGCTCACATGCCATTTTTTAGTTAACAATTACTACCCATGAAGTTTCTTAATAACCTTCTTATTTTAACGAAGACTTTTCATTCTCAGCACTGTTCTGGGTTTGAATATTTTCATGTCTCGTTGTTGGATAATTTGACTTTCAGTCAAAATACAATGTCATTTGCTTTACTTTTAACTGAGACTCTTATCAAGTTTTTTTTTCTATTTATCTCTTACCAAATGAAGGTCTTGTTAGAAATTTCAATATCATAAAATATTAATATTTATTTATTGATTACAATCATAAAAATAATTCTCTCTACCTTCTCCTTTATTTTCTCACTTGGGTCAATTTCTTTATTTTATTAAAGCTGGCATTAAAAAATTTATATTGCTTTGATACTTGTTAAAATAATTTCAGCAATCTCACCCACAATAAATCAATGTTTGACAAATATGACAGAAATGAAAGCTGTGGCCGCCTCATGTAATGTAAGTTTGTTATGTGAAAGCACGTATTTTTAAAATGTTATAAACGTTTGTATTCCAGAATGTGCTGTTGGTCATTAATAATAATTTTTAAAATATTAATTTGGAAGCGGGAGAAAGAGAGAGATGCTGACATCTAGAGAGAGGGAGATAGAGAGAGAGAGAGAGAGAGAGAGAGAGAGAGAGGGGGAGAGAGAGTGAGAGAGAGAGAGAGAGAGAGAGAAAGAGACCTTAAAAAAGATTTATTTCATGCTGAGTTTTATTGTAAACTTTTAGATCTACCATTCTAAAAGTATTATTTGAAATTAATATAATAAACCGTTTTTGTTCGCTAAGTTTGAAGCAAAAATTACTGCTTATTTTGACAACAGGTAAATTCATGTATATATAAAAATAAAGTAATTTTTCTTTTATTATCAGAATTAGTCAATCCCTTTATATTAGCCCGTGATATCTGCTGATTGTTTGTTTGATTGCCTTTCGTAAAAATTTTGGATCGATTTTAACCTTTTTTCCGTATGTTAGAGAGCTGAAATTTTGAAGGCAGAATTATGATGACGATAAAAATAATCTGGCAAACATTTAACATCACTCGAATTTACTGTAATTAAATTAAATAATTTTTAGCTTGTCTCTTCGTAATTCTATGTAGCATGTAAATTTTTGTGCTAATTATGTTGATAATACTTTTTTAAAAATATCCCCAAACTGTAAATTTTATCGCTAGTGTTTCGTGCGTGTGCATTAAATAAAACATTTTAATAATAACCATTTTCCCAAATAAAAACGAGACGAAATTTATTAAATAGCCTGTTGTAAATTTTAACTTAAAATTCTTTATAAATTAAACATAGCTACAATTTTGTATCTTTGGATTTTCGTATGAAAATGAAAATTTTTAGTTGTTTCTAATATAAAGTATTTATAGGCAAAAACGTTATTTTTTCCTTTACCTTATTTTTTCCATGTTTTTCTCATTTTTTAAAACATTAATATGCTTTTTTATAAATGCTAACTTCATTTCACGTTCCAAATATTGCCTTGATTTTTATTGTTACTTGTGTTCCTCTTCGCAGCACTCTGTTGACGACATAAATAATCTGAAGCCGTTAGACATATTACTGATTGGTAAAACAGGCAACGGCAAGAGCTCTTTAGGCAACATGACACTTGGACGGCACGTATTTAAGAGCGAATCAAGCACAGTATCCGTGACCAAGGAAGTGGAATACGAATGGGTCAGGTTTGAAAACTACATCCTCAAAATTGTTGATGGTCCTGGCGTCTCAGACACAGACAACATTAAGGACTTTGACAAGGCCACACAAATGATCATCGAGAAGATGAAGCACGCAGTTACCTTCAGTCCAGCCGGGTACCACGCTGCTCGTCGTCAAGTATGGCAACCGATTCACAGCAGAGGATTATTCCTGTATCGAGATGCTTAAAAGCATTTTCGGACGAGACTTTGTAAAAAATTTCTGTATACTGATAGTGACTTGCGGAGACTTCTTTAAAGCAGACTATCCCAAAAATAGTTTCTCTGAATGGTGCAAAGAGCAGAAAGGTATATTTGCCGAACTTTTACAAGAGTGCGACAATAGAGTTTTGTTATTTAACAACAAGTCTAAGGACATAAACGTGAGGAACGATCAGGTGAGAAAACTGATTGAAGAAGTGGAGCACCTACAGACTGGGGGAAGAAGATATACTGATAAATATTTTGATGAAATGGCAGAAGATCGGGAGAAATTTATATTGGAGTGCAAAGAACCTTTGATAAGGGAAGAAACCGTGATTCAAGTTAATTTTATAATGCATGATCTGGAGCAGCTCTCCAGTTTAGAACAGGAAGATCAAAGAAATAAACTTATTGAACTAAACCAAAGAGCTAGAATTCTTCAAAAAGACGTAATAGAGAATGACAAGGGAACTGGAATCCTCAAACATGCTGTTGAAATTGTAAATGGCTTGTTGTTGTTAATTGACGATAAAATACAGTTTCTTACAGAATACGACAGCCTAACGCAAGATTTATCTCAAGATCATCTACAAAATGGAAATAAACCTAACCAAGTTGAGAATCATTGTAACGTCCCAACTGAAAGGTTTTCATGGATGTCAGGGCACGCAATGGAGTCCCAGGAACTAGAAGACAAGTCTAAAAAACTGATGGAAGAAGATGATATTGCATTTGAAGAAAATAATACTAGAAAAGCATCAACAAGAAAAGCAAGCAACCAACACAAAATCGACAAATACGATGATGATCAACAACGGACTCAGAGTTTGGAGCCAGGCTTGGTAAAATATTTATCAGAAAAATTCGATGAAATTGTACGGTCAAAGACACCAACACTGAGACCAAGAAGTTCAGTCAGAATCAAAAGCCTACAAGGAGAGAAAGAGAATGCCTTGTTGGAAAAGGAAATAGAATTTACGAAAGTGCAGGCCAAGTTATTAGCCACTCAAGATTTGGCATTGAAAATATTGTTAGACAAGGATGAACGCGAGGAAAGACTCAGAAAAGAGGTTCAGCTCAAATTAGATCAGATGGCATTATATCTAGAATGTAAAAGTTTACTTGACGAAACAATGAAGAAGGTCTCAGAAAGCAAGAAATCTCGATGCATATTGTCATGAACTTTAATGCCAGTAAAAACTAATGCAGTACCTGTTTTTCTTAATATGTATTTGTTAAGTTAAAATATGAGGCAAAATATATGTATCGCTCTGAGCTTTGAATTAATTGAATTTTTTACCAATATCAGTCGTGACATATTTTACAAGTGATTCCCTCAAAAATAATTTCAAAAACAACTAACAAATTTATACATATTATTCGGAATGGCACTCTTACATGATCGACATAATAAATGTTATTGACGTGTTTTCAAATTGTAAATATTAGCTGTTTAGTGTAAACATTTCATCAGCTTATTGCATGTGGATCTCGATTAGCCCTGATTTGGATGGAGTACCGAGCTACATAAATCCAATATGAGGATAATAATAATAAATGATAATAGCAATTATTGTGATTGTTTTTATGTTTCTTAGTAAGGCTTTTTTTAAAACTTCTGTTTACAGAACAATTCAAAAACCTTAATTAATATAGGCGGCACTAACAAGAAATGTTAACACTCTCCTAACGCTAATTTGCGAAAAAAGAATTTCAAACTTTCCACTCATTGGGGGCCGGGGGCCCAAATGCTATTTTTTCTTATATTAGAAACAAACTCTCCAATGTACCGTGTCGTAAAAACATTAAACTTTTGGAAATTACTCTCCTGGCAGTAATGGGGGGGGGGGGGTAAATTAACACTTATGTGGTGCCGGGGGCCCAAATGTACTTTTTCTTAAGTGGGCTAAATTAACAAAATGTAGACAACGAAATACAATCACGTCTCAAGAAAGATCAGGTTTCTGATTATGCGGAAGCATGTGCTAATCCAAACATTGATGAGTACAACCCCGCAGTGGTAACAGGTGAAAATAATATTTAAATTATCACTTACTGGAAGCCGGGGGCCAAAATGCAATCTTTTTTTTAAAAGACTGATATATGCTATATTAATACTGAAAAATCCCCTTTTCGACTATTTCCCGTGAATGTAGAAAATGAAACTTCGGGAAGTTGCTAAGTACACTCTCCTAACGCTAATTTGCAAATAAGAATTTTAAACGTCCCACTCACTGGGGGCCGGGGGCCCAAAGATATTTTTTTCTAATATTAAAATCTCAATCATCATTATTCATCAAATTTACCGTGTAGATGAAATCATGAAACTTTTGGAAATTCTTGAGCATACTCTCCCGACAATAATGGCAATCGTTCCATAAATTATAAATCTAGGGGCCGGGGGCCCAAAAACGTTTTTCCTCCGTTTTTTTTTTGAGGTATAAAAATTGAAAATAACTAATTATCCTATTTCCCGAGTAGGCAGAAGCATGAAATTTTAGGATATTGTTTAGTACATTACCAAATTATAACAGGCGAAAATATATTTTTATTAATACTTTCTGGGGCACAGGGGCCAAAATGTTTTTTTCCCTATATGAGCAATATAAAAATTGAAAATCACCAATTCTCCTATTTCCCGTGTAGAAAGAAGCACGAAAGTTTGGCAAGTTGTTAAGCACACTCTACCGACGCTAATTCGCAAAAAAAAAAAAAAATATTTTTAAATCCCACTCTTGGGGGCTAGGGGCAAAAATGTAGTTTTTTCTTATATTAAAAGCCGTCTTATCTCTAATTCTCAAATTTACCGTATACGTAAAAAATGAAACTTTTGGAAATTATTGAGCATACACCATCCCAACAAAAATGGAGAAAAAAATCTTTTAAAATTCTCATTCAGGGTGCGGCTGGTGTTCCCACATGCATTTTTTCCTTAAATGAGCTGTGTTTCATATCTCCAATGGTAACAGGTGAAAACATATTTAAATTATCTCTCTAAGGGATCCGGGGCCGAATGTAGTTTTCTTCGTTATATGAGCGATACAAAAAGTGAAAATTACTAATTCTCCTATTTCCCGTTTAGGTAGAAGCATGAAACTTTGGCAAATTGTTAAGTAAGCTAACCCAACGATATTTTGAAATAAACAATTTTTAACTCTCCACTCATGGGGAGCCAGGGGCCCAAGTGTAGATTTTTTAAAACTTATATACACTATATAAATAGTGAAAATCACCCATTCTACAATTTCCCATGTAGGTAGAAGAATGAAACTTTGGGAAGTTGTTAAGTACACTCTCCTAACGCTAATTTGCGAAAATGAATTTCAAACTTCCCACTAATTGGGGGCCGGGGGCCCAAATGTTGTTTTTCTTTTATTACAAACAAACTCATCACAAATTCTCAAATTTACCGTGTCGGTAAAAACATGAAACGTTTGGAAATTATTGAGCGGACTCTCCTTGCAATAATGGCTTTCTTTTTCATGGGGTGCCGGGGGCCCAAATTATTATTATTTTCTTAAATGAGCTATATTAACAAAATTTGACAAAGAAATATTGTGAAATTTACTTCACGTATACGACATTACATGAGGAAATTTCTTAAGTAGATTTTGTTTAAGTTTCCCGCTCATGTGGGGCCGGGGGCCCAAAAACGTATTTTACTTAGATGGGCTATATTCTCCTATTTCTGATTCGTTGGAAGCATGACATTTTAGGAAATTGTTGAGTACACGCCCGCCTGCAGTGGTAACAGGTGAAAAAAATATATAAATTATCACTTACTGGGAGCCGGGGGCCCAAATGTAGTTTTTTTTAAACTACTACACGCTATATAAATACTGAAAGTCACCCATTCTACTTTTCCCATGTAGGTAGAAGAATGGAACTTTGGGAAGTTGTTAAGTACTTTCTCCTAACGCTAATTTGCGAAAAAGCATTGTGTTAGCTTCTACAGAAAACCTTATTTAAAACCCGTGCGAAGCCGGGTACTTGCCTCTAGTATATATATAAGACGCATTTGTTGTGTGTGTGTNATATATATTGTTGAGAGCCTTCTCGTCCCTGAGGGACATCTACCGGCCATTGGCGGCGTCTGCACTTCCTCTTAGGACATAGGCCACCTACAAGAGCTCTCCAGGCATCTCTATCCTGGGCTATTTTCTCCAGGATCTTCCATTCATGGCCAATCCTCTTGATGTCTGCCTCCAATTCTCGGCGCCAGGTTTTTTCTTGGGCGGCCTCTTTTCCGTTTAACCTGTGGGTTCCATTTCAGGGCTTGCCTTGTTGTATTAGAAGCAGGTTTCCTTAGTGTATGACCGATCCACCTCCACCGCTTTTGAAGAATCTCTTCCTCAATGGGCTTCTGTTTAGTCCGCTGCCACAGTTCCTGGTTGCTGATTTTGTCCGGCCAGTGAATTCTGAGAATCCTTCTTAGACAATTGTTAATGAAGGTCTGGATTCTGGTCAGGTTTACAGCTGTTGTTCTCCATGTCTCAGCTCCATATAGCAGCACTGGTTTCACCATAGCGTTAAAAATCCTTACTTTTAACCTGCTGCCCAAGTTGTTGGCGACCCAAACATTCTTGAATTGCTGGAAGGCTGCTCTTGCTTTTCCGATCCTTATTTTGAAGTCGGCATCTGTACCACCTTGTTTATCCACCATGCTGCCAATGTAAACAAAACTCTCCACCTCCTCAAGGGCTTCTCCTTCAAGCATGATGGGTGATGTACTGGTGGCATTAACCTTGATAATTTTACTCTTCCCATATATATATATACACGCATACATACATGTATGTATAATAGAATAATTGACTGTTCTTAAAACAATTGTGGAGTTTTTTTTGTTTGTTTTTTTGCAATTGATGATTATCAGTGACGAAAAAATAAAAAGAATATATATTGTTACTTGCGAAGCACACGTCAATTATGATGGAAGTTTTTAAAGTATATATATAAGTCAGCTTCCATCTATTAATCTTTGCAAAATGTAGATCTACATCAGAATAAAGCCAATGTAATGTAGATGTTTCTTTTCTTTTCTTTATTTTAATTTTATTCATTTATTTCCAAATGTAAAGATTTTATCCAGACGTTCGAAAAGAGTTATTCTTGATACAGTAATTTTGTGCGCTGCGTTCTAAAATTAGTAGCGTCAAGGACGGGGCAGGCGGACGGGACACACATTGTAAATTATATATATTGCTGATTTCATATCGTAAAATATTGTGAACTTGAAAAGTATCGCTATAGTCAGCGGCGGTACATTATGCATTGAGCTAAATTTTGTGTTCATTGACAGCAGACTTACAAAGAAATCCTGAATTTTAAAATTCAAATACTGTCCATTTTTTATTTCTTTAAATTTTACTGAAACATTAAAAAAAAGATAGTAGCAAACAACGTGTATAGTAGACACTGTTATATTGCGACATAAATTTAGTGGAAAAATGTTTATGATTCAATATCATATTATTATATATAAAGTCTAATCGCTAATTCACTAGCCGTTGACATTGCAGAGCCAGTGACGTAGCTGGAGGAGGAGGGGGGCAGTCCGCCCCGGGCGGCATTCATTCAAAGGGCGGCCATTTTGGGCATATGAAATGTACAGAAATTTCCAACAAACGCCTATTTTCCTTTGAAGTGGGGAAAAGTGGAAAAAAATCTTAATTTCTAGTATTTATTAACGATTTGTGAAACAATTGTTTGATTACATAGTGGTGTTATAACTAACTCAAAACCGCTCAAAAATTGAAAAATCGCTAAAAATCTATCGATTTGTTTGTAAAATTAATTGGTATTGGTCATAGATAGTGTTTTTATAAGAAAACTGCACAAAAACAACTATACATCACCGCTGTATCGAATATGGGTAGTTTAATATCGCAACAACAGCTTTAGCGTCGAATCTCAACATACGCAGAATGATGTGCTAACAATTACATAATTAAATGGAAAAGACGTAAACAAGGTAAGGGTTAGCGTGACCGGACTTAACAAAACAGCGAACAATTCGGCAAAAAGCCTTTTTCAACGAACACAAATAAAACGAATAAAAAAATTAAATTCAGAATTTTAGGTGCGCTAAAATCAAACGAATCGAAGAAAGTGAAACTGAGAGATGACAAAGTGAGTTTATATAGGAAAGCAGGGTGGGGCAAACGCCTAGGTGGGCAAAGCGAACACTAAATTCATCCCACGTGGGTGAGTGTGCCGTGATTTTCTATTTATCTGTTTCAAGCTTGAACCACGCGGTTTTGTTTGTGTACAAGACAATGGCTGTTGCTGCCAGGTCCTTGACACATATATAGTCGCATTAATTGAATTGTCGGGAGACGGACACTGTTTGTCTTGTGTAATCACCCTAATGTGTTCAGACATTCGGAAGTCCTTAGTATTTCAAAGGACAGCGCTTACACACAATGGTGTAGACAAAATTGCGGCTAGCACAAGTGAAGCCATCCTTAATCTTAAATACTAGACAATCTGTTCAGCTTGCACAACAAAAGGACATGTCTTACACCGTAGTCGGCTGCATGGTAAAGTATCCAGATCGTTGGGTGATGTGGGGAGGCGAGTGCGAACCAGAAGATCACGTAGTTTTCTGTCCCTCCTTAATACAATGAGAGGTGGGGTGGAGAATATTTTGTTCATCTCAGGGTCCGCAAGTAGGATGGCTCGTTTCTTCAGGAATATTTCCTTGGCTTTGATGTTGTGTGGATGGTACAGCATGCTCTTCTCGCGCGCGTCGGCATGAGCGAAGCTTTTGACTCACTGAAGCGCATATTGAGTGTGGCTTCAGGATATGACCATTGTTTAATAAAATCCACCATTTCCAAAGCCTTTTCCAAAAAGTCCTCCTGAGATTGACACAGTCTACAGAGTCGAAGAAGTTGAGAAAGGGGACTGGAGTCCTTACAAGTTTTTGGATGAGAAGAAGGGTATAGAAGATAACAGTGGCTCTCTGTGGCCGAAGTTAGGAGGCAGTTTTTCTGGAGAGTGACAGTAATGTCCAGGAAATTGACAGAGAGTTTAGAAATTTGATTGGTGAACTTAATGAATGGGTGGAAAGAGTCAACAAAGTTAATAAAGGTGTCCAGTTCACTTCTCTCCATATTAGTCACCCAGATACCGTCATTTATGTACCTCTTGTAGAATTCAGGGAGGCGACCAGTGTATTCCTGTTCCACTCTGTGTTCAAAGTGGCCCATAAACAAAAAAGCATGGCTTGGTTCCATTTTCGTCCCCATTGCGACCCCACTGATTTGGTCAAAGAACTGGCCATTAAACTCAAACGAGTTGAGGGTTACAATTATTTCAGCCAGCCGTAGTTAGGCGTGTGTGGGTATAATGGGGTGAGGTTGTCTTTTTAAAAAAATATTGCATTGCCAGAAGGCCATCATTGTGAGGAATGGATGTATAAAGGGAATATACACCAAAGAGAAAAATATATTTTTTGTCTGGAGTGATGGTGAGTGACTCGAATATTGTGTTTACTGTTTAAATTGCAAGTAGTAACTTATGTTATTGTTTCATTATTTTAAAAAAAAATTATTATAATGAAACTTATTAAACATAAAATTATTTTGTTTTCATGGCATTGGAACAGTACGAACAGTTTTTGATTTTAAAAAAATATATATTTCTGCACGTATAGCTGATTACATTATTGTTATTTTTGAAATAATGGTTTCAGTGTCGAACAGTTAAAAAACAAATAAAATAGAGTTTAAAATTAAAAATTTGATGTTGTTACTGGAAGAGCCAATGCTTCAAAGAAGCCATCTTAGTCTGGGGGAAAATAGTTTAATCTAAAACCTCACTTAGAGTCATTATTTCTGTTGTTCCCTTTTATTAGGTTTATATATCCATATAACATAGAATGTTCACTCTCCTCAATTACATTCTCTAATTCGTAATATTCATCTTTTGTTTCATTCTTAAAAGCGAGGTATTCTAGTTTTAACATCGAAAAGGGAAATGGCTGGTTGATCTTCTACACAAAAATGAGTTTCCAAAGATTATATAATAGAAAAGTTAGGGTATAAAAACAGTTATTCTAAAATAATCCTCAGGCAAATCAACATCTGGATTGTCCCTGTTCATTTGTCTTTCAGCTACTCCGTGAGGCTGAAGGTAGACACCAATGGCATCTGCAACAGCTTTTGTAACTCAAAATATTTCCTTATACCTCTCATCACTATTCCATCGATCAACAGTTAATGCAGTCAACAATTCTCCAATTCATGTTTACTGCCAGTTAATGTAATTTCACACTGTCTGCAATTTTTGGGTCACAGCTTGTAGTGTTGATTAATATTTTTGTACAATAACAAAGAAACATTAAATGTAGCTGTAACAATGTAACTAATGTGTAACTTGCTTGCTTTTTCTAGATTGTTCTAAATATTTCAGTTGTTTAACATTTCTGTCACATTGTCAGCAAAACTCCACAAAGCTTATATTTGTATGTGTCCATCTTGTTTTACATAAAAAAAGAAACGATTGGAACTAGTTGTATTTGCCGATAGCGTTTTCGGAAAACCCCTATAACTGACTTATATGTTCCTGTTAAGCTTCGTACAAGATTCATATTTTTTTTCAATTTGGTTCGTCCAAATTTCTTGGATGACGGGCCATATTTCGTGAAGTAAAGATATTTGCGGGCTGGATTAAAAAATGCTTAAATAATGATATAAGTTGAGAATTTTTTGTATCAGAATTTTAATTTGAAGGATAAAACTGAGATCTTGAATGTAGTAATTAGGTTAAGCCAGGCTGAGTGCCATTGGTTTACTATAACGTATGTGAAAGTCACTTATCCTCGACCTCGTACGGTTCTTATTAAAATTCAGAACTGAAAATGTCTGCTCAACTAAGTATGTTGAGCCAAAAAAACATAGCCTTTTGTTAGTAAATGTACGAATGTATTTGAATCTTTTTTGTCCAGCTGGCTACGTGAAACCTGTTGTCCATTGAGACATTCAGCAACACTGTGCTACTTAATTTATTCCAGTAGCGTATTGCCTGGGGTAACACCAGGGTCGACAGAGAAAGGTACAGAAAAACTCGAGATTTCATTTTCAATTATTGCTATGTCCTTAAAGAGTCTTTGAATGAAATTAATCAGTCATTGATTTGACATCTACAACACACCTCTGTACTTGCTAATTAAAGCTTCAATCTGTAAAACATTTCATATATTCCTGTAAAGAGGGGAGATGAGTAGTATAAGGCTTCATTTGAGACAGTTACCTTTGAAAAAAGTTGCAGCTTGTTCCCAAAATCCTTGTATTGTGAATAAAATTGGCTTTCCACTGCTCTGGTGCTCTTGAAAGATTTGTGTTAAGAAAGGCTTAATATCTTATCTCATCACCTAAATGTCTGAAATCTGCAAGACAAGTCGGATCATATAGCTCTGGAATCAGTTAAAACTTTTTTTTAAAATGAAATGCCCAGTTTCCTTTTAAGTGCTTAGAAGCGCTAAATTGTGTTCCCCGGACTGAGCCATCTTACATTATTGTGAATTAAAACAATTTTGTATTCTCACTGGATGTAAAAAAAAAAAAAAAAAAACTGTTGAAATTGGCAGTAAAGCGGGGCTTTAGAGCAAATGGAGCTTACAGCTTTTCTCACTGACTTAATGACATGATCCCATTTAGGTAGTTTTGCACAAAAAACTTGTTGTTAAATGATAAAATCACTTTGTAGTTAATTTTCAGCTTCCTCCCAGACTCTGTTACGGACAAGCTTTGATAGTTAAAACTGCTCACCAGTTAACGGCAGGGACATCATCAGTAATAAATATAGATGTCTTTTCTTTTAACATCAAAATGCAGAACGAAGAGAAGTAACTAAATTTGTATTCTTTATTTGGTCTTTAAGACCAATAATAAAATGTTATATATTTTTGGCATCATTTGAGGTACAATAAAATGTTATTTATTTTTGGCATCATTTGAGGTACTCAAAATAGTACAAAATTGTTACTTAAAAAAATATATATTGTCTTTGCTAAAATAATACGTCCGTCAATTAGCTATTTATGATAAGGCCGCGGGCAGTTAATACGGAATCGCCTGCTGGTTTTAGCCCGCTGGTCAGACTCAGGGAAACTTTTGATTTAAGTCGTTCACGACAAGTTTGAGTGTACGTAAACTGCATCTCTAGATTTAAAACGAAACTCTAACAAATCATACAAAATTATCAGAATTCGATTTATTCCACGCAGTGCTAAATCATGCAAGCCGCAAAATAAGATTGCAGAAATAATGGGATCCAGGTTGTTGTCATTTTCTTGAATTTTTCATCTAAGTGATCATTTAGCTGCTTATCTATAGAGACTGCTTTGGCTTCCATCAATGCAACAAAATTGCTTGCATATTCATGGTCGGTAAAATTTTAAAACGTGTTTTTATGCCCACCCCCCCCCCTGGAAAAATTACTAGCGATGCCCGTGTTGGGATATACGGCCTTGAAATTCAGCATTACAATATGTTGTATATTTTATTTAATTTCACTTTAACTATTTCAAACTATAGCATATTAGTATTATTCAATGCTTTCTTTAAGACTTTATTTAAATTTGACTATTCGTGTGGTCATTATTGCAGTGTAGAATAAATGTTTACTTTAAAAATAAATATGCTTCATCCAAATATCAACAAATGGTGATAATTTTTTCCGTTTTTATGTGGCTTCATAAACTACACTAAAAATATTTAGATATATTCTCAAGGCAAAGAGTATAAGAGTATAGAATATTCATATTAAAGTTTAAATCTGAATGCTTTAATAATAATATTGAGCATTTATTTTTTGAACTCAGCAAAAGTTTGAAGAATCTTGTGAAAATGTAAAAGACCTTTAATAATGTTAAAACTTCGCTTTTTAAATTTCGATCTATTGCTTCTATAAAGATTTTCGTTTTAGCATTAAGTTGATTCAATATTTTGAGATTTCATTCATAATTAAAATGTATCCCTTATACACTTGATAATTGAATGGATTACATATGGGGGAATTACTAGAATTTTAAAGCATTTGACCTCTTTTGACAACTTATTAATTATCAAAATAATGAGCAATATAATTAAACAAGTATTCTTTTAGGTTATGAATAAGAAAAGTTACCAGTGTGTAAGAAGCCTGACACGCTTTATCATTCTTTATTAATGTATTAGATTTATTTCATGATTTATATCATTCATATCTTCCGCTAAATGAATGAATTTATTTTTCATTGTTGTGTATTAATTGAGTTAATTGCAGTATGCAGTAAAATACAAAATACATGCTATTTTTTATATATGATAACAGCTAAAAATACTATTACGAGGTTACTTTAAAAAACCATACTATCGATGGTATAAATAATATCAGATCAATTCATGGATCCTCTTAAATTCGAATTGTTAAAAACAATACTTTTAAATTGAACAAAAAGTGTTAACAATAATGAGGTATGCGTTTCTTTTTCAAAGTTATACTCTGAAAGAACACATCGAACACATCAATGGTATTTATTCCAAGATTTAGACTTAGAGATAAAACAGTTAAAATTAAAAAAAAATATAGTATTCTAATTTGTAGTAAATCTTGTAGTAAATTGGAGTGAAATTTGCTCCGCTGAAATGTGAAATGGAAACGGATATGGACATAGATCTAATCACTGATACCTTCAATACCACAATAATTGAGACAGCAAAAGATGTACTTGGCAAAAAACATGCCATAAAAAAACCATGGGTCTCCACTTATATCCTAGAACTATGCGATGAGAGAAAAAAAACACTTAAGAACGTTAAGAATACTGCAGAAGGAGTAACCAAATACTGAGCATTCAATAAAAACATCAGGAAAGAACTGAATAAAGCAAAAACAAACTGGATAGAACAACAATGCTCAGACATCGATGAAAATCTACTAAGGAACAATTAAAAAAATGCTTACAAGATTGTCGAAGATCTGACATCCACCAAGCAAGGTCTCATCTCAACAATACAAGATAAATCTGCGAAATGTATTACAGAAGAACAATAAATAATAAAAAGATGGACCGAATACTGTTCTGAGCTATACAATGAAGACTCAAAGGGCGGTTAATCAGTGCTCAATTGCCCACCGTTAACTAACATAGACATGCATTCCATTCTCCGTGATGAGGTGGAGCTGGCTGTGCGAAATCTGAAAAAGGGGAAATTGGCTGGAGCAGAAAACATCCCAGGTGAACTAATACAGGCAGGAGGTGACCCAATAATAAACATTCTAACCAACATGTGTAACAAGACCTGGCAGACAGGAGAATGGCCAACACCCTGGACTCAATCGCTGGTTATAACGCTCCCAAAGAAGGGTAATCTACAATTGTGTCAGAACTACAGTACAATTAGCCTGATTAGTCACCCCAGCAAAGTAATGCTCATGGTAATACTAAAAAGACTGAAACCACAAGCAGAGCAGATCATTGCAGAAGTACAGTCAAGCCTCAGAGCAGGAAGAAGAACAACAGAGCAGATCTTCAACTTTCGAGTGCTCTGTGAAAAACATCTGCAACACCAGAGAGACCTCTTTCATGTCTTCATAAACTTTAAAAAGGCGTTTGACAGAGTGTGGCATGCAGCACTGTGGGCAACAATGCACAAGTTCAATATTAATGCTAACCTCATTGCTGTGACCAAGATCCTGTACAACAGAGCAACCAGCTCAATACTCTACAACAGCAGCTGGGAGATTGGTTTAAGACCACTGTTGATGGCAGACAAGGGTGTTTACTCTCCCCTATCCTCTTCAACCTCTTCCTAGACAGAATTATGACTGATGTTCTCGAAAACCATGTCGGAACGGTCAGCATCGGAGGAAGGATTCTAACTAACTTACGCTTCGCCGATGACATAGACGGCCTAGCTGGCAGCGAGAACGAACTAAAAGAATTCCTTGCAAAGCTAGAGAAGACGTCAAAGGCCTATGGCATGGAAATAAAAGCAGAGAAGACCAAGGTCATGGCAAATAAGAATTTCACAAGTGAAATACGGATAACCAGGCAAAAACTCGAGGAGGTCCCTACATTTAATAATCTAGGGGCTATAATATCCGATGAAGGCTCAAAGCCAGGAATTCTTGCCAGAAAGGCCCAAACAACTGCAGCATTAAGCAAACTGAAAAATATCTTGCAAAGCAAGAAGCTCTCCCTGAGATCAAAGATTCGACTAATGCGCTCTCCGGCGATGTCAGTCTTTCTTTATGGTTGTGAGGATTGGACGCTCACCGCAGACCTCCAAAAAAGATTTAATGCGCTTGAGATGAGATTTTTTCGAAAGGGATTTAACATCTCCTACACGGCGCACATCACCAACGCAGCGGTCCGCGACAAAATAAGTGCTGTCATTGGCCCTTATGAGGTTCTTCTCACCTCAAGTAAAAAGAGGAAATTACGATGATACGGAAACGTGACAAGATCTGGAGGTCTCTCAAAAACGATATTGCAAGGCGCAGTCCAGGGAAGAAGTAAAAGAGGCAGACCAAGGAAGAGCTGGGAGGACAATATTAAAGAGTGGACCTGCCTTTCATTTAGCGACTCCCAGAAGGCAGCTCAGAACCGTGACACTTGGCATGAGATAGTGCGCAGCTCAAAATGGTGCCCCTAAGACCCAGCGTCGGGTTAAGGGACAGTTCAGTTCAGATCAGTAAATCTTTGATTGACAGCCTAGAGCTCCAACATCATTTTTAGATTGTATAGCACGTTCATGATAAAATGTTAACAAAATAAAGGGTAAGACTGCAATCAGGCTTATAAAAAAAATTGAATGGAAAAGACGTAATTAAGGTAAGGGTTAGCCTGACCGGACGCAACAAAACAGTGAACGTTTCAGAAAAGAGCCCTTTTTAACGAACATACAATACACAAATAAAACGAAAATAAAAATAAAAAATAAAATGAAGAAACTGTTTATATTGTTTCTTCTGTTTGTCTTGTTCGATGATTTGGAAAATTTACTAATTTAGTTAGGCTTATAATTATTATTTCTAGGGCTGCAGAAATTAATGATTAATTTCTCGAGTAATAATTAAAAATGTTTAAAGATTAAATTATTTTTTTAATTGACACATCACTTACAAAGAATTGGAAGCAAAAAAAGTATATGTAAACAATTTTTAAAAATAGCGCCTGATAAATAATGAGTTTCCTGAAGATGGCATGTGCATTTTGGTTTTAAAATATTGACTGACGGGAATGTTCAAAATGTTGATAAAGTTTGCCTACTTATCAAACCAATTGAAAAGCGTATAAAGCTAATGGCAGTAATGGCGTTTGACTTAGAGACAGAAATGACGACAGCTCTTCTAATGAATTACTGCGTTACAAAATGGAGATGAAAGTTCTTGAATCCATTAATCCAGTACAATGGTGGAAAGTAAATGAACACCAAAATCTGATAATGTCATTCCTCCCAAAACCGTTTTGAGCATACCAGCTACATCAGTTCCATATCAATGATTGTTCAGTTCTGCTGGTTATATTGTCAATTAGACCCGCTCATCACTTGAACCAATTAATGTAAACACACTTTTGCGTAGTTGGTGAAAAGTTGATATATAAAGAAGACATTCCAGTGTTATTTAGATTTTTATCAGAGCGTTAAATAAGTGTTACTTATGACATCATAAATTAAAATTTTTGGCTTTAATGGAAATTAACGATTAATTAATCGTTAATTTTTTCAAATATTAACAATTAAATTTAAACTAATCGTTAACAGCCCTAGTATTTACCCAAAAATCTGTTTTTAGTAAAATTTTCGGCGCCCCCTGAAATTCTCCTCGCCCTCTACGCAGACAAAGCTAAATCCGCCACTGGTAATAGAGTATAAATTCGATTTTAAAAACTTAATATGCCTTATTTGTATTTATATTTAGCAAAGGAATTGTATAAGGTATAAAAAACATGCAGTGGCTAATACTCTGATAGAACTTTTATAAAAATCAAATGATTCAATAAAAATCTTATGTTATCTGTTACATATAATAGATCTGTTATCTATACAGAAGATTATTTAATCCCAATTAAAAATATATTTATATTAAGTATGTTTTAATTAATATATTTTCCATTTCATCCCTTTCAGAAGAAAGAGGTCCTACTTCCTATAGACTCCCTTATCTAATAATCTTTATATTTCCCATTTTTCGATAAGACATATTTTTAGCGCATTTTCGATAAGTCGAATGCGCTATTGCACCCGTTTTGTCCGTCTGTCATCACCTTTGATCTCAGCATCCATAAGTTCTAGACCCATGAGGTATATATGATTTTGTATGTCCTGACCTGCCATTTGTGCATCAACACTCAGTTACTCGATCCGTTAAAAAACCCCGTTAAAACTACCAAAAAAATATTTTGAATCGAGAGGTAACACTTGTGCAGGGAACGGCCGCCATTGTCAGAAGTCTAATATACAGTTCCTCAAGCATTGAAGAGTGGTGCGAACGCGTTAAAAATAATTTTTTTTTTAGTTGACGTCATTAGAATATGTGTAAAAGTTTAGAGAGTTTTACGTCATCATTTGTGGTGACTTGTAGTTAGATTAAAGAGAAAATATATTTTTTTTTAAATGGAAAGAAATGACTTTTAAAAAAAAATGTCAGGTATATTCATTACACAAGAAAATTCATAAAAATATGTCTAAAATCTAAACACAATTACTGATAACTACATAATGCTGATATCTAACATAAGTACTGATACATAATACGAAAATGCACTAACACGTCCTGAATTCCAATAAGGACCAGGCTTAACATTATTTTTTAAAATTCTGTCACACAACACCCTTTTTAACCCATGTCTGTTTATGGATGTTATATAATTTTCCAAGTGTATTTGAGATTGATATATTTACTAAAAACGTATGTGAAACAAAGATGTATATTTTAAGAGAAAGGTGATTTTGGTATCGTGGACAGAAAGTTCTTATCCATTAAAAAAATAGCAGGATCATGTGAATTAGCTTTGTTCTGGCTTTCTCCATCAGCCAATAATTATACAGGAGGTCCTATCTAAATGTACCTTCCCTGAGTAGAAAACCTCCATTTTATCAAATCAAATGTCAAGTCCCGGCCAAAAACTACTCTTAGCATGCCATTGTCCCTGACTCAAAAACTCCGTAAGTTGATTTATTTTCCCGTCCTCTTTGAGTTTGACTTAAAGAGGTCCGATTGTATTATATCAATTTAGCTAATAAAAGGAAAAGAGATTCATAGACAATATTACTTTTTGTTTAGTTGGGCTTACATTTATTAAGTAGCATTATTTAAGGTATTTGCCTGAATAAATATGTATAATTTTTTATTCATATTGAAAGTTTGAGAATTAGAAAATAAATCAAGTGAAACAAGAATACTTAATATATATAATAAGGTTACATTAAATTCTAATAAACTTTAAAGAGACCTGATTTAGATTGTATATCTTTGTATAAATTAATATCTTTATATTCTTTTTTTTTTAAGTAATTGAAAATAAAAACTCTACATTTAATTTACTTTAATCACCAGTTGCTTTCATTAAGAGATTGCTTTCCATATAAAATTTAATCACTACTTTCAGGTTGCTAAACACATTTTTAGACCACTGAATATGGAAAGTAATAAAATATTTGAATCTATATCAAAGCGTCAATAAACTTAATTAATTATAGTTTACATCTTGTAAATGTAATGTAATTTCCAAAAGAATTGGAAGATTACAATTGAATTGACCTGATCTTGAAAAAAAAAAGTGCACATCGCTCATTGTGTAACAACAACAAATTTCGACACAAAGTTTACTAATCAAATAATGCACCGATATTATTTTGAAGGTTAATTTAGGCACTTTACTACGAAAATGACATTTATTGCTTACCCCTCTCCCCCCCCCCACACACTTACATTCTACCTCTCTTTGCCTCTATAACTAACGAGCCTTAGGGGAAATGGATATTTTTTTAAAAAGGGATGTGTGGCGAGAAAGATGTTGATATAGTTTTGACAAGTTGTCTAGGGGTATATTATTTAATTTATTCTCTCTCTGCCTACACGAGCATACTTTAGTGATCTCTCACAATACGATGATCAACAAACAATTAGGTGAAATTGTAATATTAATTTATTTTACAATATTTACAGTGAGCGGAAACAAGTTCCGTTGTTGCCAAAATTCATCATAAGGCTTGTGCCAATCAATATTATACTTATAGGGTAATACATAAATTTTCTAGGAATGACTGCCCCGCTCCGTGAACGGTTGGTTCTGCAATTCTGTCCTATGGGCTGCTTCACGTATGGTTCCAGGTGACTTCGGTAATCACGGATGGTGGGAAAAACCGGCTTCTACACAGGTGATGTGTAGGCATCAACTAGTGCAGTTGGCTTCTTGTTGGCTGCTTCACCTATGGTTCCAGGTGACTTCGGTAATCACGGATGGTGTGAATAACCGGCTTCTACCACTCTGAAGTGTAAACAACAACCTGAGTGGGTAGCTTCAGCGTTACACTTGAAGTAAGCTGGTACTGATGATTTGTCCTCCTCTGGTCCTGTCGATCAGTGCAGGGTGAGGTAGGGGTTGGATGCAGGTCGCGTGGATAGCGGTGAGTTCAGCTCCTGGTCCAATAGTGGGTTGAGGTTCGGATGCAAGTCGCGTGGATAGCGGTGAGTCCAGCTCCTGATCCGGGTATGACGACACTTCGTTAGGACGGTTGCTGTCTGGAGTTCAGGTTATCTCGCAGCACAGTAGGATGCCTAGAAACCAGACTGAGATAGAATTAATACATATGAGGATGGTTTCTATTCTCGTCTGTTTTGATCCACCTTTTGGGCAGCCGAGCCTTCAGAGCCAGGAGCCAAATGGTGATCAAATACATTTTTTTGTATACATTGTAATCAAATACATATACATATAAATATATATATATATATATCAGGAATTGGGAATAATACTTCATTATCATTGTGTAATCGGATGGTGGAATAAGTACAATGATATAATTGGTTACACCAATATAATTCCATCCATCTGTCTGATGGTTAATCAATACATTCTATAACATAATACTAAAATGATAATTCATCCTGTGAGTGGATGGTAGAATAAATGCAATGCTATTATTATTGGTTACAATTAGGGTCATCTGCCTGACGGTTGTTTAATATGTTCTATAATCTAAGACGGAAAAAATAATATATTACAATCACGTGAATGAAATAAATATAATTACATTTATATTAAAGTTAATAATAGTGCTAGTTGTACTAATACAATTCAATCCATCTATCTGATGGTCCGCGTGTTATCATATTTATTTATGAAAGGAGATACATGTAGCCCAGCGTGCAAGCCGGCTAACTGGGTTAACATGTCTACAATTTCGATATGACATTGCACGAATATTAATATTTAAATATCGGCGTGAAATAAGCTCACAAATACCAGGGGAATAAGTTAGAGTACAACTTACATAGATTCTGGCCACGAATAATTGGTGTCGGCTTCCTCGATCAAAGGATCGTAAGGGATTTGGTCCAGTGGGTTGAACAATCAAATCGATAAGCTTACTGTGGTCACTTTGAAAGGAAGAAAGGACAAGATCTTCTGATTGCAGAGTTTTTATACAGGTCTTGATAGCCTCCTATCATCGTATATTAATTATTGACCTTTGCTCCTTGAACTCTTGGAGAGTGATCCCCCTTTTGTTTTGATCTGTTCTCGTGCTAATAACAGTGGGCTTGCAAATTTCGCCACATACGCCCTTTTTTTTGCGAGGATTCATCTAGAAATGGAGTGTAGTTATTTGCACGAGTCATTGCGGGCTTCCGTTGATGCGAGAATACTATGTAAAGTTGAACATCCACTTTTCCTCGGTTAACACCTTTACATACTTGACATAGGTGTTTCTTCTGACTCTGAGTCGGGTGAGTGTCGACTCAAGTAATCAGGACCATAATTATCCTTTCCTGGGATGTACTCAATCCTAAACGTGTAGGGTTGTAGTAATAGTGACCATCTCATCAGTCTAGCGTTTAATTTCTTTGATGAGGACAAGAACGACAAGGGATAATTGTCTGTGTGGAATAAGAATTGTTTACCGTAAAGATACGCCAGAAATTTCTCCACGGCCCGTACTAAAGCTAAACATTCTAATTCTACTGTTGCATAATTCTTTTCGGCCCTGTTGAGTTTTCTGCTGGCATAGGCAATAGGAAATAGTCGTGGTTCAGGTCCGGAACCCTCCTCGGCTTGCAAAAGTATAGCGCCGAGTCCTACGTTACTGGCGTCCGTCCTGAGTATGAAGTCCTTCTTTAAATCCAGTAATCTGAGAACGGGCTTTTCAATAAGAGCATTCTTGAGCTGATTGAAAGCTTCCTCGCATTCTGGTGACCATACGACTTTCTCTGGCTGGTCCTTTCGAGTTAGGCTGGACAAGGGTGCGGCTATTAGATTGAATTTAGGTATAAACTTCTGATAGTACCCGAACATACCTAAAAATGACTTCACTTGTGTTTTAGTGCTTGGTCTTGGTGCCTTGCGTAAATTGTCTACCTTCTCGTTTTCAGGCATAATTAAATTTTCTTGAATCGGTTGTTTCCTTTTTTCTAAAGCTTGCGATTGTTCTTTCTTAAATTTTGCATACAAGACAACTAGGTTTCCATCTTTCAATCTTATGCCTTGTGACTTATCATGAGACTGCTTGGCAAGTTCATGGGAACTAAATGTGACGAAACCATAGCCGAATGATTTCATACTTTTCTCCCTAATTGGTAGAATAATTTCTTTTGCTTGAGGAAATAATTTACAAATATCTGCTTCTGTCACATTAAAAGGTAATTGTGATGAGATTTGTTCGGACTCTTTAGCCTCAGTAACCCCTAGCACTTGAACCACCCCGAGAGAAGGGGGGGTAACCAGCCATCACAAAATTTGACAGATATGCGTGCATACTTTCCGCTACGGGGCTGAATAAAGGAAGTCCTAATACCATTGGTCATATTTTAGGACACAACCAATCAAGGATAATGGAAATCACGTGACCATCCGAAATATAAGCCGTGCACAAACACCAACTCATTCTTTTCCACTGCCTAACCACGAAGGTAATCTTCAGACAGATCAGTCACCGTGTTATATCGAGGAAAAGCCAGCAATCACCAGTCTAGTAAGAGTGAACTCTTATCTTATTTTATCCATGCATATTGATTATCACTTGTATTTTATTATGGCCGATTGATATCAATCCTGTCCGATTGACATGGATTTATTACCCCACGGGACACATTTTACCGTGTTGGGACCCCTGTATATTGTTCTTACCAATAACATGTTTGCTTAAATTATAATATGCCTGCACACGCGATCTCCACCCAATAGATGGAGCAGCGTGTGTGGATGCTTAATTATATCTTTAGTTATGTAGATTGTTTTAAAAAAATGCTGAACTCACGAGTGAGGTGTTCGCCAAATAGGCCGACACCCGTGAAAGTAAGCATACAAAATTAATCAAATTAGTATGTCAAAATTGTTATCCCCTTCTGGCGGCTTGCTCTGAACGGCTTGTCGTGGAAGGAGGAAAGTCATAGATCTATGAAATAGAAGATTCCCCGAGTTTTATTTCTATTTTCATAGACTGGTTCCTGGTACGCCCGAGTTTAGATACATCTGAATTCCCGGGAGACGACCAGAGGTATTGCACACTTGAGGCTGTCGGACCACCGTCCCCCTTCTTGTATATGATTGCTGTAGAGAGGAGTGCTACCCTTGCCACGCAACAGCAACTAGCGTCCGTGTCAGCTAGGACACTAGCAGATCTCCTAAGGCTAACATCGGCCCTAATCACGTGAATCTCCGTGAATTAGGCCGATAAGCACAATCGTCACAGAGCCCTGTGCTCTGCAACCATCAGGCTAATCGGTGTTTTACGCCTCTACCGGCGAAGATATAATTTGAAAGCACGTGGATAGAAGTTCCAGCGGGTACGATCGACCCAGATCGACATCGCATTCTACACATTGTTTACCGAATCAGCTGACCGCTTCATTGTTTGTCAACACGAGAGGGACACCAATCCGAGAGCGCTGTCGTCACGTCGCCTGGAGACAGAAGTAGGTCGCGGCGTGATACAGTCACCGTAGAACATCTCGGCGCAAGGGGCGGGGCTGACCTCGAGGGCTGACGTCATACAGCACGGCGCAGCTAGACCACCCGTGTCATCCACAAGACCCAGTGACCAGGGACTACACACACTTAATTTAAGTATACACTTTAAAGAGACATCGGCATAAGGCAGGCCGTTATGATGACACCTAGCTAGCCTATTTACTATTTGCTTTAAATAGTTAACGTAAGGGCACCTCGTTATCTGCCCAGTAATTGGTCATTGTATATATTGTAAATTAAAGTTTATAATTTGTATTATACAACGGTTCTTGGTCTTAATCATTTGCGGAGATCACTGAAGTGTATCCTTGTGTGTGCAAAATAATAATAATAATACCCTAGACAACAGCCACATAACACACATTTCACCACAAGGGTATAAATGGGGACCTGCGTCCGGGATATTAGTTCAGTGTACCAGTGATCTCTTGCACTTGATATGACCTAAACTTAGTAATAGTAGGAATAGTCATCATCATCTTGCTATAGCTCATGTTTCTATTAAGTTTATTAGTTTAAACTGCTTAAAAATTTTTTGTTAGTTAAGCATTGTTAACCTTAAATATTTAGCTAGCTAAGCAGAATACTAAATTGGAGTTCACTCTGCTGGACTGGGTCATAGTTTGTCTTGTATTAGAAAAAGGCGGAAATGGCAGACTTCGTAAGAGCAAAGGCAGAGGTTAGAGCAGAGGCCCGAAAGGAAGGTGAATCACTTGGTTTGAGTGGACCAGAATTGGTACAGTACATCAAGGAAGAAGTGGAGTCGTTTGTTGCGAGGGACAAGGAAAGAGTTGAGCGAGAGATGGAAAAGGAAAGAGCTGAGCGAGAGATGGAAAAGGAAAGAGCCGAGCGAGAGATAGAAAAGCAAAGAATTGAGCATGAAAAGGAAAAGGAAGCCGCAGAAAGAGCGCATGCATTGCGAGTATTAGAATTAGAAATAGAAAGGGAAAAGGCCAAGAAAGATAGGACTGAAGCACCTTTAACTAGTTTGGTATTGTATTCTAGGACAGGGCAAGTGCATCAATCACTATTGTTCCCGCTGGATCCGTTCGACGAGAAAATAGAGTCCATCGAAGTATATCTAGATCGGTTTGAACAGCTGGCTAAGATGTATGAGCTCCCGGATGAGAAATGGAACTTGCGTTTGTCTCACGCTCTGAAGGGCAAGGCTTATGAGGTATATTCCAAACTGGCGGAAGGGGACGCCAGGAATTATGCCGCATTGAGATCAGCACTTCTGGTTAGGTACGAGCTAACTGCAAACACCTACAGGAAGAAATTCCGAACAGCTAGATTAGAGAAGTCAGAAACCTATGGTCAACTGTTAGAGCGATTGAGGAAGTATCTCAACAAGTGGAGAACTTTGGGTAAACATCCAGAGACATACCAGGGAGTTATCGAGATGATGTTAGGGGAACAGCTGAGGACTGTATGACCCCAGAACTCCGAATTTTCATTGATGAAGAGGGAGTCACACAAATCGATAAGATGAAGGAGATGGCGGACAGATTTACCACTGCCCACCAAGAAGATAGGGACCTCAGACAGAGATTTAACCCTAGCCCAAGGAATGACAAGACACCGAGGGAAGGAAGAGAAAGATTTTCCCCACCACGAACCTTCAACCAATCTAGCAATTATAACAGTGGAAAATTTAATGTGGAAAGAAAAACCCCATCACATTATCCATCAGGTAGGAACCGTACCTGGATCGAATATCACCAATCATCTACGCATAACAGTAGTGATTGCAGAAATAGGAAACCTCCAACACCCAACCCAGGCGCCACAACCCCCAAGCAACCAGCGCACCGATTGGGAGCGGTGAAGGTATGTTACCCTACTGAAGATTCAAATAGGCATCTTACACCCGCGTGTGAGGAAGTATTAGTCAATGGCCGACCAGCAAGTTGCCTGAACGACACAGGTTGTTCATATGATGCTATTGTCAAGCGGTCACTTGTCAATGAGGAGGACATGACCGATGAAACGATTGTGGTTGAAAGCGCAAATTCAAAAAGCCCTCCAGAAACACTACCTGTGGCCAGGATTCAAGTAAACTCAAGCTATGTGCGAGGAAAGATTAGAGCTGCTGTGATGGATGCACCCGTATATGATCTGATATTGGGGTGCAGATACGTGTATCTAGGGAAACCAGAGCATCCAATGGTTGTTGCTCCAGTAACAACCCGATCTATGAATCCCGAAGGAACCAATGACATGATTCATAATGACACCCCAGGGGAGATGAGAGCAGCCTAAAGAAGCGATCCATCCCTGTCAAGGTGGTTCGAGTACGCCGAAGGGAAGAAGCCATACAACGGTAAACACCCATTTCATTTGAAATCTGGACTACTTTATCTGAAATTCAAGGAAGATGAGAACTCAAGAAGCCAGTTCATAGTTCCTATAAATCACCGACCCGAAGTTTTGAAGATAGGTCATGACTCGACCATGAGCGGCCACCAAGGACATGGGGCGACCATCAAGAGAATCTATTATTACTATTATTGGCCCGGAATCACCAATGACATAAAAAGATATGTATCGTCATGTCATGAGTGTCAAAAAAGATCCCCAAAGAGTCACGTACCACCGGTCCCGCTAGGAAAAACACCTTTGATTGACACCCCCTTTAAAAGAGTGTCGGTGGACATCTTAGGACCACTAACCAGGACTAAGAAGAAAAATGCATATATCATCTGCGTAGTGTGCCAAGCATCACGCTGGGCCGAAGCAACAGCTTTGCCTTCAATAGATACCAGACACGTTGCCGAGGCGTTATTCAACATATTCGCCCGTATTGGTTTCCCGGAGGTCATCTTAACCGATAACGGATCTCAGTTTACCGGAAAGTTGATGTCCGAGGTTTACCACACCTTCAACACTACCCACATAAAATCATCCGTATACCATCCACAAGCCAACGGATTAGTGGAGAGGTTCAATGCCACTCTGGTGGCGATGCTAAAAAAATTAACTGATGGAAGACCCGAAGAGTGGGATATGTATTTACCCGCTGCACTCTTCGCATATAGAGAGGCACCTCAGGCAAGTCTAGGTTACTCGCCCTATCAAGTTATATTTGGGTCACAACCCAGAGGACCTTTAGAGTTTTTGAGGCAGAACTGGACCCAAGAGGAACTGGAGGAAGAAGCTAAGATTGTTCCCAAGTACGTACAGGACTTAAGGGAAAGACTTCAGCTGGTGAGGGCATTGGCGTTGGAAAATCTAAAGAAAGCGCGCCAACGGCAGGAAAGAAACTACAATAAGAGAACTAAGGAAAGGGAACTGCAGGTGGGTGATAAGGTCATGTTGCTACTCCCCAAAAACACCAACAAGCTTCAGATTTGTTGGCATGGTCCATATGAAGTCACCCAAAGAATATCAGCTACGAACTACAAAATAAGAATGGGCAAAAAGGAAAAATGTACCATGTAAATTTATTGAAGAAGTACATGGAGAGAAAGCCTGAATGCCAGACGCTAGTAGCCATATCCATAGCTGAAG
This sequence comes from Radix auricularia, assembly GCA_002072015.1. Taxonomy (NCBI): domain Eukaryota; kingdom Metazoa; phylum Mollusca; class Gastropoda; family Lymnaeidae; genus Radix; species Radix auricularia. Next base: position 1,983,550 of record MUZC01000082.1, on the reverse strand, counting down.
AAACAGGAGTAACTAAGGGAGTTACCGAATGTCCTTTGAGGCAGAAAGAATGAGTCAAGGAAGTATCGGTATGCTCAGAATTAACTCCAAAACAACAACGTGAAACCCGTGCATTGCTACGGGAATTCCCCGACGTGTTAACTGATCAACCAGGTAGGACCAACCTGGAAACGTTCAGTATGAAGCTTACCGATGACAGACCAATCAGAGTAAAACCCTACCCTATGCCTCATGCCAAGGCTGAAGTGGTAGAAACTGAAGTTAAGGAATTGCTCAGGATGGGCATAATTGCTCCATCCACATCACCATACAGTGCACCTGTAATATTGGTAAGGAAGCAGGACGGGAGCCACCGAATGTGTTTTGACTTCTGTCGATTGAACGCCGTGGTACAATTCCAAGCGGAGCCACTACCTGACCCTGCCACCATCTTTGCCAATCTGAGCAAAGCTAAGTACTTTAGCAAACTGGACTTAAGTCGAGGATACTACCAAATCGAAGTGGACCCCGAATGTAGACCTATGCTAGCCTTTAGCACGGCCCAAGGCCACTTTGAATTCCAAACCGTGCCGTTTGGACTAAGCAACGCATCCAGCGTGTTTACACGGATGATGAGGAAATTATTAGATCCCATACAAAGACCCGGATTGTTTAATTTCATTGATGACATTTTGATAGCATCTGAAACATGGACAGAACACCTAGAAACCGTTAGGATATTATTGTCCAGACTTAGGGAAACGGGATTGACAGCCAGGCCATCCAAATGTCTGATTGGATTTTCTCGTATTAAGTTCCTGGGGCACATGATTCAAGAAAACTTAATCATGCCTGACCAGGAAAAGATAAACAGCTTACGCGAAGCTCCAAGACCCATCACGAAAACCAACGTGAGATCTTTCTTAGGCATGTGTGGGTACTACCAAAAGTTTATCCCAAACTTTAACCTTTTATCATCCCCTTTGTCGGGATTGACCCGGAAGAATCAACCCGAAAAAGTGAGATGGACCGCTGAGTGCGAAGAAGCTTTCGTAAACCTCAAGACAGCTTTGATGGAGAAGCCCATACTAAGGCTACCCAATTTAAATAAGGACTTTGACCTCAGGACCGACGCCAGTCATATTGGCTTAGGCGCAGTGCTTCTACAAGCAGAGGATGGAGACCATCCACCTCGATTGTTCCCCATTGCCTACGCAAGCCGGGTTTTAAACAAAGCAGAACGGAATTACGCGGCCGTAGAACTAGAATGTCTAGCTCTCGTATTGGCCGTTGAAAAATTTCAACCTTATTTGTACGGCAAGCAGTTTACACTACAGACTGATCATCACCCACTATCCTTCTTGTCCTCTTCCAAGAAACTGAATGCTAGGCTGATGAGATGGTCGTTGTTACTGCAGCCGTACACCTTCAGGATAGAATATATCCCAGGGAGGGATAATCATGGGCCAGACTACCTAAGTCGCCACCCTCCTGATTCAAAAATGGAAGGAACGCAATAGGATAACAAGAGTCAACATTCAAACTAGACAAACGCCAGGCAACATTCCATGATTACTTCGTCTTCTTCATCCTCCACTTGATGATTAATCATGATGAATCATCTTAAATAGGCGCTTTTGTGATGAGATTTGTGCGGACTCTTTAGCCTCAGTAACCCCTAGCACTTGAACCACCCCGAGAGAATGGGGGGTAACCAGCCATCTCAAATTTTGACAGATATGCGTGCATACTTTCCGCTACGGGGCTGAATAAAGGAAGTCCTAATACCATTGGTCATATTTTTGGACACAACCAATCAAGGATAATGGAAATCACGTGACCATCCGAAATATAAGCCGTGCACAAACACCAACTCATTCTTTTCCACTGCCCAACCACGGAGGTATTCTTCAGACAGATCAGTCACCGTGTTATATCGAGGAATAGCCAGCAATCACCAGTCTAGTAAGAGTGAACTCTTATCTTATTTTATTCATGCATATTGATTATCACTTGTATTTTATTATGGCTGATTGATATCAATCCTTTCCGATTGACATGGATTTATTACCCCACGGGACACATTTTACAATGTTGGGACCCATGTATATTGTTCTTACCAATAACATGTTTGCTTAAATTATAATATGCCTGCACACGCGATCTCCACCCAATAGATGGAGCAGCGTGTGTGGATGTTTAATTATATCTTTAGTTATGTAGATTGTTTTAAAAAATGCTGAACTCACATGTGAGGTGTTCGCCAAATAGGCCGACACCCGTGAAAGTAAGCATACAAAATTAATCAAATTAGTATGTCAAAATTGTTATCCCCTTCTGGCGGCTTGCTCTGAACGGCTTGTCGTGGAAGGAGGAAAGTCATAGATCTATGAAATAGAAGATTCCCCGAGTTTTATTTCTATTTTCATAGACTGGTTCCTGGTACGCCCGAGTTTAGATACATCTGAGTTCCCGGGAGACGACCAGAGGTATTGCACACTTGAGGCTGTCGGACCACCGTCCCCCTTCTTGTGTATGATTGCTGTAGAGAAGAGTGCTACCCTTGCCACGCGACAGCAACTAGCGTCCGTGTCAGCTAGGACACTAGCAGATCTCCTAAGGCTAACATCGGCCCTAATCACGTGAATCTCCGTGAATTAGGCCGATAAGCACAATCGTCACAGAGCCCTGTGCTCTGCAACAATCAGGCTAATCGGTGTTTTACGCCGTTGAGCCGAAGCCGTCCTCTACGGGCGAAGATATAATTTGAAAGCACGTGGATAGAAGTTCCAGCGTGTACGATCGACCCAGATCGACATCGCATCCTACACATTGTTTACCGAATCAGCTGACCGCTTCATTGTTTGTCAACACGAGAGGGACACCAATCCGAGAGCGCTGTCGTCACGTCGCCTGGAGACAGAAGTAGGTCGCGGCGTGATACAGTCACCGTAGAACATCTCGGCGCAAGGGCGGGGCTGACCTCGAGGGCTAACGTCATACAGCACGGCGCAGCTAGACCACCCGTGTCACCCGCAAGACCCAGTGACCAGGGACTACACACACTTAATTTAAGTATACACTTTAAAGAGACATCGGCATAAGGCAGGCCGTTATGATGACACCTAGCTAGCCTATTTACTATTTGCTTTAAATAGTTAACGTAAGGGCACCTCGTTATCTGCCCAGTAATTGGTCATTGTATATATTGTAAATTAAAGTTTATAATTTGTATTATACAACGGTTCTTGGTCTTAATCATTTGCGGAGATCACTGAAGTGTATCCTTGTGTGTGCAAAATAATAATAATAATACCCTAGACAACAGCCACATAACACACATTTCACCACAGTAATCCAGCTATATATAGCTTTAAAGGATCCTTTTCTTCCTCAGTGACTGACTTGTGTCCCTTAAAGTTCATACTTTTGGCTCCAACATAATCGAACTTTAACTTGTTATCCTTAATGATGGCTTTACTTAGGATTGGAAAGTTTTTCTCTGCTGCGGTTTTGCTGTTCAACTTGGCATACGCATATTGAGTTCTACCTTTCTTGACATATATTTTAGTGTCAAACTTCCGTCTCACCCGCTTGATATCATTAGAAATAGCTTTTATTTTCTTCACTGAACAATTTCCAGGTAGACTTTTAATGGACCGTGTCTTTGCATTACTAACATTTTTTCTTGCAGCATCTACATCATAATTTTGTGTTTCTGCTTTTTGTTCTGGTTTTTCCTTTGGCAGTTGAACTGCTTCAATTTCCTCATCGCTTCCTTTCTTAGTCCTTGGGACAGTACATTTGCTTTTTCTAAAATAACCTCCTATGGGCCGGCGATATAATAATCCATTCTTCATGAACACTTCGTGTTTTCCCTTCTGAGGCTTTCCCCTTTCCGCAAGGGCAATCAATTTAGCTAAGGATGGATCCCGTCGTTGTGCCTCCTTGATTTCCTTTGGAATGCTGATAGACTTGTCTTCTTCCTCTGTTTCTTTAGCCCTAGCTCTGGTGATGACAGGAGTAATGGTGACTGGGTACTTTGGTTTTCCAAAATAAACGTACCTACAACCTAGGACAAGGTCGTATATAGAGACGTCCATTACCGCTGCTCGTATCTTTCCTTAAACATAGCTAGTTTCTACGTGTATGTGGGCTACGGGTAGAATTCTTTGAGGACTGTTCCATCAAATGGTTCGGATCTCAACAGTTTCAACAGTCATGTCCTCTGGCTTGACTAATGATGTGTTGACAATGGCGTCATACGAACATCCAGTGTCATTGAGGCATGTGGCTGGATTTCCATTCACCATAACTTTTTCGCATGCGGGTGAAGTCAAATTAATAGTGCTACCAGGCATACGGGTATCTAATACTGTCCCCATCACGTGTCGAGTTGGCTTGGGTGGGTTGGTCAGTGTATTAGATGTCTGGTTATTCCTTCTCTTGCAGTCTTCGCTGGAATGAGAGGAAGTTCTATAACTTCGCACCAAGTGCGATTTCTCATAGGCGTTGATGCGGACTTTGAAAATGTTCCACTTCTGTAATTTTTCGATCCTTTATAATTGCTTGGGGGACTCTGTCCTGGGCCCCTTTCTTCCCTCCTTACTTGGTCATTTCTTGGATAGGTGGTGGGTTTAGGTTTGAACGGTTCCTTTCCCACTCGGTGTGCCGTCATGTACCTATCCGCCAACTCTTTTACTCGATCCAGGCGTGTGGCTCCACTTTCCTTTACAAATATGTGGAGGTCAGGGGTCATACACTCCTTTAACTGCTCGATAAGCACCATCTCCATGACGCCTTGGTAAGTCTCAGGGTACTTCCTCAGGGTGCGCCATTTTTCGAAAAACTTCGTTAGCCGCACTAGTAGCTGGCTATACGTCTCTAACTTCTCCAGACGAGCCGTCCTGAATTTCTTCCGGTACGTGGATGCTGTCAGTTCATACCTAGTGAGAAGTGCTGTTCGTAAGGCTGCAAAATCCTTGGAGTCTTCTTCTAACAACTTGGAATAGACTTCGTATGCTCTTCCTTTCAGGGCATGAGATAAGCGCAAATTCCATCTGTCCTCTGGGAGTTCATACATTCGAGCAAGTTGCTCGAACCTATCAAGGTACACCTCAATCGACTCTACCTTCTCATCAAAGGGGTCTAAAGGGAACAGTAGCGATTGGTGGATCTGGCCTGTCCTGGAATCTATGACCAGATTGCTCATGGGGAAATTGGTGTTCTCCTTCTTCACCTTCTCTTTCTCTATCTCCAGTTCCACCAGCCTAAGAGCGTGTGCTCGGTCTGCTTCTTCCTTGGCCCTAGCCATCTCTCGTTCTTCTGACTCCCTGGTCAGGGTCAACTCTCGTTCTTCTCTCACCCTGGTCATCGCTCGTTCTTCTCTCTCCCTGGCCATCGCTCGTTCTTCTTTCTCCCTAGCCATCTCTCGTTCTTCCTTCTCCCTGGTCATCTCTATAAACAAATCAACTTCCCTGTTGATGTGCTGCAACAGTTCAGCTCCCAGTAAACCGAGGGATTCGCCTTCACGGCGTGCTTCAGCCTTGACCTCAGCCTTGGCCTTGACGAACTCTGCCATACTGCTATGTAATTTAACTCTAACTATGTACCCTGGTACAGCAATCGGGTGTTGCTAATACTAATACTAGGTTAATTACATTTCTTAATCAATATAAATTAATTGATAATTTAATTAATTAATATATAATTAAATATGGATTAAGTCAAACCAATGATGATTTATATGCTCTAATTGTTAATCTATCGAATGTGTGAGATCACTAGTATAATTCTGAAATCAATCCCGGACGACGGCCACCATTTATACCGTGAGGCGAGAAAGATGTTGATATAGTTTTGACAAGTTGTCTAGGGGTATATTATTTAATTTATTCTCTCTCTGCCTACACGAGCATACTTTAGTGACCTCTCACAATACGATGATCAACAAACAATTAGGTGAAATTGTAATAATAATTTATTTAACAAAATTTACAGTGAGCGGAAACAAGTTCCGTTGTTGCCAAAATTCATCATAAGGCTTGTGCCAATCAATATTATAATTATAGGGTAATACTTAAATTTTATAGGAATGACTGCCCCGCTCCGTGAACGGTTGGTTCTGCAATTTTGTCCTATGGGCTGCTTCACCTATGGTTCCAGGTGACTTTGGTAATCACGGATGGTGTGAATAACCGGCTTCTACCACTCTGAGGTGTAAACCACAACCTGAGTGGGTAGCTTCAGCGTTACACTTGAAGTAAGCTGGTACTGATGATTTGTCCTGGTCTGGTCCTGTCGATCAGTGCAGGGTGAGGTAGGAGTTGGATGCAGGTCGCGTGGATAGCGGTGAGTCCAGCTCCTGGTCCAATAGTGGGTTGAGGTTCGGATGCAAGTCGCGTGGATAGCGGTCAGTCCAGCTCCTGATCCGGGTATGATGACACTTCGTTAGGACGGTTGCTGTCTGGAGTTCAGGTTATCTCGCAGCATAGTCGGGTGCCTAGAAACCAGACTGAGATATAAATAATACATATGAGAATGGTTTCTATTCTCGTCTGTTTTGATCCACCTTTTGGGCAGCCAAGCCTTCAGAGCCAGGGGCAAATTGGTGATCAAATACATTTTTATGAATACATTGTCATCAAATACATACACATATATAAATATATATATATATATCAGGAATTGGGAATAATACTTCATTATCATTGTTTAATCGGATGGTGGAATAAGTACAATGATATAATTGATTACACCAATATAATTCCATCCATCTGTCTGATGGTTAATTAATACAATCTTTAACATAATACTAAAATGATAATTCATTCTGTGAGTGGATGGTAGAATAAATGCAATGCTATTACTATCGTTTACAATTAGGGCCATCTGCCTGACGGTTGTTAAATATGTTTTATAATCTAAGACGGAACTAATAATATATTACCATAACGTGACTGAAATAAATATAATTACAGTTATATTAATTTTTATACTAGTGCTAGTTATACTAATACAATTCAATCCATCTATCTGATGGTCCGCGTGTTATCATATTTATTTTTGAAAGGAGATACATGTAGCCCAGCGTGCAAGCCGGCTAACTGGGTCAACATGTCTACAGTTTCGATATGACATTGCACGAATATTAATATTTAAATATCGGCGTGAAATAAGCTCACAAATACCAGGGGAATAAGTTAGAGTACAACTTACATAGATTCTGGCCACGAATAATTGGTGTCGGCTTCCTCGATCAAAGGATCGTAAGGGATTTGGTCCAGTGGGTTGCACAATCAAATCGATTAGCTTACTGTTGTCACTTTGAACGGAAGAAAAGACAAGATCTTCTGATTGCAGAGTTTTTATACAGGTCTTGATAGCCTCCTTTTGAAGCAGTTCATCGTATATTAATTATTGACCTTTGCTCATTGAACTCTTGGAGAGTGATCCCCCTTTTGTTTTGATCTGTTCTCGTGCTAATAACAGTGGGCTTGCAAATTTCGCCACAGGATGACAATTATTGTTGTTTCCGCTTCCCATAATTATTTATATATTGTTAATTCCACTCCATCTTCCATCCGCAATATCTGTTTCTAGATAATAAGGAAATTATAAGCCACGTTTTAATTGCGATAGAGAAATTTCAGATCTTACATAAAACATTTGAAAATTCACAGTTCTATTCCTACTTGTGATAAATAAAAATAATTAATAGTTTTTCAAAAGGTTTCTACCACCATCACTACTCAAAATAGTTATATATTTACGGCACAGCATCGTAACGCAATTGTGGTCGAACAGCTTTCCTAATAGCGTCTACTAGATAAAGAATGACAGCCTTCNGAAGAAGCAAAACAAAGTTATATATATTATAAATGAAAATTATATTCTAAAAAACTTTTAAGAAACAAAAGCTGTAGTATTAAAAATCCTTCAAGAAAATCTTCGGACTATTGGTAAGAGAATTTAATGATGGACAGGCAAGACCTATTACCACGTGGGAACAATTGGTTGTACCCGTTTCATTTAGAAATGGCATATTTGGAGGAAGCCCATGATAATAATGTATCATCCCACATGGGGATAGCTAACACAAAAGCACGAGTACTTGACTAGTTATGGTGGCCGGGTGTAGCCAGTGACGTTCGATATTATTGGAAGACATGTGACGTGTGTCAAAAAGATTTAAATCAGAACGCCGGAGGGTTAGGCGAAATGGAGTTGATAGAAAAACCATGGAGTAAGGTAGCAGTCGACCTTATTTGGCCAATAATAACAATGTCACAGAAGGAGTGTCGCTATATTCTCACTCTGGTAGACACAGCGACGTGATGGCAAGAAACAACACCACTTAAAAGGATCGGTGCCGAAGACATACAGGAAGCACTCCTCATCATATTCATTATAATGGGATTGCCTGGTGAGATTTTGTTAGACAATGGCAGTCAATTTAAGTGTGACTAAATGGCCCAAGTCACTAAATTGATGGGAATCAACCAAAGGTTCAGCACACTTTTACACCCACAAAGTAACGGAATGGTAGAGAGGTTCAATGGTACACTGAATACATTACTCACTAAAGTAGCCATCGAACAACCGAAAGATTGGGACGCACATGTACCAGGAATATTATTTGCTTCTTGGGATGTTAAACAGAAATCAACAGGATTTTCGCCATTTGAACTAATGTTCTGGCGCAAAAAGAGACCCCATAAATATTCTTAGAAATATTTTTAATGGAAAAAATGAAAAGATAGAGTGTCAAATATCACACAAATATCTAGATAAATTAAAAAAGATATTACGGAATTACGGGTACGTGGCACACTGGCGAGCAAAAGAAAAACAAAAAGTTGTGCATGATTGTAAAGCCAGGATAAGAGATATAAAAGAAGGGAGTCTTGTTGTGATGAAAGAGTCGGGTGGGGGTAAACTACAAAGAGCCCGATGGCATGGGCCACATAGAGTAGTGGAAAAAGTAGGGGATTGTATCTATATAATTCAGAAAAAAGGGAAACGGAAGACATATGATGCAAATTTGTTAGTAGAATATTTTAGAAGTGACCAATCACGACAGAGCCAGACGGAAAATGGTAGCAATAATCATATTAAGAACACCGGGGAAGCAGTTATGTCTTACGAAGTAGTGATAGAAGATAATGAGATGGACAATGATAGCCTATAAAATTAATGCACTGACAATTCAGAATATTGGGATTACTGAATCGGTAAGTGGTTTGAAAAGTAATATCAAAATCATACAGTATGACAGGGAAAGGATAGAGGAGATATAACATAAACATGCTGAGAAATTCACAAACATACCAGGGAAATCCTGTCACGAGAGAAAAATGGATGAAAGAAATGCGGTGGTGTGTTAGGGTCAAAATGAGGCCAATGGGAAGGTCACGAATGTGTGGTCACGGGTAGAACATGGGGAGTGAGGAATTGAGAGTTGAGAGACAGAGATGAAACTGGTTGAAGAATCATTGTCGCATACTGTAAAATAAGTGTACATATTTCCTATTGCATTATTAAAGAGCATTTTTCCTTGACTTGATTTACGAATTGAAGTATTGTGTGAAAGAGGATACTGTAAGCCAAGTTCACAAAGAAGAACGAATGAGGTCAATCACGAGAAAGTGAGAAAACGGGGACCTCGGCCTGTTACATTAAATGGTGTCAGAACATGTCATCAAGTGACAAATCCACGGTAGTGTCTCACTCCATTGAGTTAAACACTGACAAACCGATCTGTCTTAGATCATACCCTATACCCTTTAATCAAAGGACGAAATAATACAAGAATTTTGGCAAATGGAAAATGAGGGAATAGTTGAAAAATCCTCCCCCTCCTATCCTTCGCCAATAGTCCTAGTGACAAAAAAAGATGGCTCCACACGTTTTGGTATTGATTATAGAAAAGTAAAAGCCATCACGATAACAGATGCAAAACCCATACCTAATCAATAGGATTTATTTATTCAGCTGAGACATGCTGAGTATTTCTCGAAATAGACTTGTTAAAAGGATACTGGCAACTACCGATAGAAGTAAACTCCAGGAAATACACAGTTTTTCAAACAGACATATGATTGTATCAGTTTAAATACATGCCTTATGGGTTGTGTTATGCTCCAGCCACTTTTTCACGTGGCATTCTGCCATGTTCTCGGGGATCAGAAAAATGTAAGTTTTTTAAAAAGTAATATTTTCGTGTTTGGGAGGTCCATAACGGAACATAATCAAGCACTGGATCAGGTACTTAATAGATTGAAAACCGCGGGGTTGACTACACGGCCGGCCAAAATGGAAATTGGGTTTACGGAAATTAAGTTTCTGGGTCATATAGTAGAAGGGGGTACACAGAGACCTATCGCCTGTGTAACCAGTAAAATATTAAATATCAAACAACCTAACACCAAGAGGCAAGTGATGAGCTTGTTGGGATTGGCAGGATATTATACAAAATTTGTCCCAGACTTCGCTAACATCTCGTTTATACTGTCAGATCTTACGAAGAAAGGAAACCAAGAAAAAAGGCAAGGGACTAGGAAATGTACAGAAGCACTAGATAAACTCCAAAAAGCTTTATATACATAACCAATCCTTATTCAGCCAGATCTAACGCGTGCGAGTCCGCTATAGGAGGATGCCTGATGCAGGAACGAGAGGGAATATTACATCCTATATCGTATGTAAGTAGAAAACTGTTACCTCGTGAGACCCGATACTCGGTATTTGAAAATAAATATTTGGGGTCGTTTGAACTGTCACAAAATTTTCAAGATACGTTTTTGGTAGTCATTTTACAATAGAGACTGACCACAAAACATTGACTGTGTTGCAGACATCTAAGACTATTAATAATCGGGTTGCACGCTTAGCGTTAACATTACAGGAATACAAATTTCAATCAGACCGATGTCGTCTTATCCTTCAGTCAATCTCAATTCCCCAAGTTGTGCATCTTCTTTTCCATTGTCTACCACAACCTGGTTCAAATTATCACAAATGTTGACAATTTCTTGCTCAAGCGATTCAAGATCAGATTAAAATCACATTCGGATTCTGCAACCATTTCTTGACATTATCATTTGTCCTATGTAGGATGTTCTAGAAATGTAACAAAACCAGGAAGTTAAAGTTTAATATATCTGGTGTCAGGCGTCATATTTGTATGTTCTGATAATTTTTTCGAACAGGCTTACCAGTTCATCTACAACTTCATAAATTTCTATAACAGATTCTGATCGTGCACTCCAACATGTTTCAGACTCCCTCAATATTGTGATTGGCACACCTTTTTTAAATTCGTTCCAACGAGTTGTTGAACGTGAGAAATCATAAATTTATACTTTCAACTATAACAAAAACGTAATAACAACTGGATCCTGTTAGCTAAGTGCAGAGTTTAATCTGTGGTTGCAATATTTGATGAACAATGCTCTGTGATTTCTAGAACAAATTCGCTGTTCAAGGCTGGATGTGTGCCCAGTCATTATAGCAGCATTGTCATGAAATTGGGACCGACAGTCGGCTAGTGGTATGCTACTAGATTCCAGTTTCTCTGCGATAACTCTTTCAAGCTTTGCTGCATCTTTGGAATGTATCTGTATAAAACCTAAAAATGATTCTTTTATGGTTACTTTCTTTAGTTTGAAAATCCACATCCACAAATGTGATGACTCGAGAAAGACTTTATCGGTGTTCTAGATAAAGTAAGATACCGTTATACTTATTTTTTATGATTTCACCCAACAGCTGATTCCGTACAGTCAAAGAAAGTGGGTGGAAAAATTCATTTTGGACTTCTTGTGATTAATAAGATACTGAATTTGAATTTTCTTCGCGCATTTTGTAGATGTTTTTTATATCAGTGGATACTATTAAGCAACAAGTTTGATCTCTGAGAGAGAGAAAAGAGAGGCAGTGTCTGATGTTTCTTATGAAAGGAATCCAAAATCTTTGACATACCGATACATGCCCGTGGGAGGAGAGACCTTACCTCCCCTCTCCCACTTTAAACCCTCAACAGTGGGATTGGGAAAGTAAGACTTTTTAAAAAGATTAACTGCATGCAGCAAAGGGGCGCGAATTAACCATTCTGTAAGCCAGTGGTTCTCAACCTTTTGAGATTCAAGGACAACTTGAAACATGTGAGTCTTAGCTACGGATCACTACTAAAAATTGTGCTACTGTCGTGCTGGAAAGTTAGATATAAATATACTGTGTATATAGCTAGCTACAAGTAGTATACATGTTAGAAAGTGAAACTATACTAACATAATAAGCTACGATTCGCGTGCTCCAAAAACAATATTGTAATGTCTTATTTGTCATTTATGTTATTCTCATAGTCTTCTTATTTAATTCTACTTGCTAACTATAAAAAAAATTAAATCATAAACAGCAGTATTTAAAAGACTGCTATATTAGTCATTTAGTACGAATGATGTTTGTTTTATATTGTATGCAATACAGAAAATCCACTTTCACAAAGTTGCAAAGGGTAAAATTATTTTAAAGCTATCTTGGACTGTTCGGAGTAATAAAAAATTTCATTAACCATACTTTCTGATGCAGCATATTGAAGGTGGTATCGCTAGTCAGTTTAATGGATTGGATTAATTACGGTGTTTGTAATTTCATTTGATGAGCAAAAGTGTGCGAGATTAGGACTAGACATTCACAAAAAAAAAAATTAAAATAGAAAAGTTAAAATTGGTCCTGCATTGATTAAACATGACAAGAAATCACATTAATTAAGAGTATTTTATTTATTTCAGTATTTTCTGTTTTTTTTTTTTTTTTTTTTTTTAGTGATTTCGTACTATTTAATCAAACAGCTCAAAGTTACATTAAAATAATTTTTTCCCCAAAAATTAGGCTTTTTCGTAAAAGCAGAAACTTTTTCACTGAGAGTAATATAAAGTGTCTGCTTTCTTTGCCGAGTTGAATTCAGTTGATTGAGTTCTTCAAAAATTTCAACCAAGTAAGCCAGAACAGCAACTAATAAGCCGTGGTTCAAATGATCAACAAGATTTGAGTTTTCTTACTAGAAATTCTCTGACGTCATCACATAATTCAAACAGTCTAATAAACCAGCGAACTTCAATATACATCAGTAACTGTTATTGTTCAAGACTCATATTCGAACATAAGAAAGCAAGAAACGAGAATTTAATGGACGAACTTTGATACAATTTTAAAACTTTTATGTTCATGAAAAAAATATATTTTAGGTCTGCGCTAAATCTTTCACTTCCTTGTATTTCTCGTAAGCGTAAATTTCAGGCTTTGATTACGAACCACCTGGACCACCTTGTGGACCACAAGTGGTCCACGGACAACAGGTTGAGAACCACTTCTTTAAGCCACTCCTTTTTCTTGTCTTAGTCATTTTGGTTGCTCTTAACTTTTAGTGTCATCTCTGTCTGTTCTATTAATGGAATTGCATTTGTCTCTTACTGTTCCCCTAATATTATACCCTGCAACTAACATATATATATATATATATATATA
>MUZC01000082.1:1944023-1968522 GCA_002072015.1 Radix auricularia | reverse complement strand
GGGGGGGGGGAGAGGCTATGTGCGTATGTATTTGGTTATTTCTATGTCTGCTAATGTTGCGCCTCTAACATGACAACCAGTATTCTTCTTAAACCACTCACATTTGTTTGATTTTACGTCTCATAATTGTTTTCTTTATTGCAATATATTATCAGAAAAATTATATTGCAAGCTGGTATGATTTTTAAAAAAAAACAGTGAACATTATGCAGGCAAATAACAACATTAAATCCCTAAAAAATATATAGAAATAGAAAGAATTACAGACACTTCGACCCCGGACGGTTTGACCCTGCCAATTCCACCACAGGACGTTTCTACCCTCGGTCGGTTCGACCCCTTTCTATTTACACCGTAGAAATTTATTATTATTATTGTTTGTATATATACTTTTTAAAATTTAGTTTTTGGTATAAAATAATTAAATATTATTATGCATTAAAAATTAAATTCAGTTTGAAATAGTTATTTTTAAAGTGTAAAGAAATATCACGGGTATTACGACTTATAAATAGGATCTAGCATAAGAAAGTGCGTGTTATGTCGCAAAAACACACTGACAACCACTNTTTTTAAAAAAAACAGTGAACTTTATGCAGGCAAATAACAACATTAAATCCCTAAAAAATATATAGAAATAGAAAGAATTACAGACACTTCGACCCCGGACGGTTTGACCCTGCCAATTCAACCACAGGACGTTTCTACCCTTTGTCGGTTCGACCCCTTTCTTTTTACACCGTAGAAATTTATTATTATTATGGTTTGTATATATACTTTTTAAAATTTAGTTTTTGGTATAAAATAAAATATTATTATGCATTAAAAATTAAATTCAGTTTGAAATAGTTATTTTTAAAGTGTAAAGAAATATCACGGGTATTACGACTTATAAATAGGATCTAGCATAAGAAAGTGCGTGTTATGTCGCAAAAACACACTGACAACCACTTATTTTGTGCCAAACTGTTTGGAGTTTATTAGATGCATACTATACAACGGGAATAAAGATTGATACAAAGTGAATTGTTACTATTAGAAAAAATGTGCGGGAATATATAATGATTGACATAAAATTTATAAGGAGATCAATTTCTCACCATTTTATTAAAAAGAAGCATTGCTCTTATTTTGTTTTTTCACTTTGAAGGAACATGTGCATTGAAAACAAATAAACCATATTGTCCACTCTCCCCAAGCCACAATAATCACAAATATTATCTGGCTAAAAATATCCTATTCGTCTTGAACTAATTTCATGCTTAGACATTCAATGAAAAGGGTGTTTAGTGAGTTATTTCTAAGAACAAAGGAAATAATGTGAAAAGATATTGTTTTCGTGTTTTAATTCACGTGAAAAGAAAGTGAGCCTTGACCGTTAGATTTTGTAGAGTACATAGCATGCGTTATTAAAGGGGTTAGAGCATGGTGAAAAAAAAAAACATCAATCGATCTGAATGGAAAGATGTGGTTGAGCAGGCCAGGTTCCTACAAGGGCTGTAGCTGGAAGGATGTGGTGGAGCAAGCCAGGGCCCTATATGGGCTGTAGAGCCAAAGATGATAATGATGATGCTATATTAAAGAAGAAATACCAAAATTGATGGCTAATATTTAAATTAATGATAATTTTATTTTTCTCGACACACATATCGTTGTTTTTATTAAGAAGGGGTTTGATTTATCACTACCCTCATTTTCAAATGCGTTTACATTCATTTTTAAGGAGAATTTAAGACCCAAAACAAAATAAAGTTATTCTTATTGTGCCTACCCCGTAGCGTAGCACGGGTATTTTGCTCGTAACACATAATCTTTTTCACTATTTCGTCTTTCTTCATATTTTGTGCCCTTTCATTGCATTTCTTAAAATGACCACAACCTAAGTATTTAATTAAATTAAATTTAAAAACATACTATTGTTAGAGGATGTATTTAAAAATAAGTAGTTCAATATATTCTCAATGAATTTAAATTTTGTTATTGTTCAATAGTTAAAAACTAATAATAAAATAAAAACTATTAGTAATTATTTATTAATAAATCGAATTTTAAAAAAAATATTTTTAATCACTATTTTATCGATTAAAATAATTTTAATCGATAAAATAATTTACCGAAAATCGAGAAATTAATCGGTAATTTCCGCACCCCTAATTTATATATATATGGTGCGTGCTTTGGTTAAAACTGTAGAGTTTTCTATTGGTGCAAGCTTGTGTGTGTGTGGGGGGGGGGGAGAGGCTATGTGCGTATGTATTTGGTTATTTCTATGTCTGCTAATGTTGCGCCTCTAACATGACAACCAGTATTCTTCTTAAACCACTCATATTTGTTTGATTTTACGTCTCATAATTGTTTTCTTTATTGCAATATATTATCAGAAAAATTATATTGCAAGCTGGTATGATTACCTGTAAAGTCTATCAAATCTAAATAACATGTCTATCAGATATACCTGTTGTGTCTATCAGATCTTCTTGCAATGGCTATCAGATCCCCTGTCAAGTCTATCACATCTAAATATCCTATCTATCAGATCTAACTGCCATATCTATCAGATCTAACTGTCATGTTTATCAGATCTAAAAGCCATATCTATCAGAGTTAATGTCTATCAGATCCACCTGTCATGTTTATCAGATCTAAATGTCTTGTCTATCAGATCTTACTGTAATGTTTTATCAGATCAACATGTAATGTCTATCAGATCCACCTGTCATTAGTATCAGATCTACCTTGTCTATCAGATCTAACTGTAATGTTTATAAGATCAACATGTAATGTCTATTACATCCACCTGTCATGTGTATCATATCTAAATGTCATGTCTATTAGATCTAACTGTAATGTTTATCAGATAAACATGTAATGTCTATCAGATCCACCTGACGTGTATCAGATCTAAATGTCTTGTCTATCAGATCTAACTTTAATATTTATCAGATCAACATGTAATGTCTATCAGATCCACCTGTCATGTGTATCATATCTAAATCTCATGTCTATCACTGTAATGTTTATCAGATCAAAATGTAATGTCTATCAGATCCACCTGTCATGTGTATCATATCTAAATCTCATGTCTATCAGATCTAACTTTAATATTTATCAGATCAACATGTAATGTCTATCAGATCCACCTGTCATTAGTATCAGATCTAAATGTGTAGTCTATCAGATCTAACTTTCATGTTTATCAGATCAACATGTAATGTCTATCAGATCCACCTGTCATTAATATCATATCTAAATGTGTTGTCTATCAGATCTAACTTTAATGTTTATCAGATCAACATGTAATGTCTATTACATCCACCTGTCATTAGTATCAGATCTAAATGTGTTGTCTATCAGATCTAACTTTAATGTTTATCAGATCAACATGTAATGTCTATCAGATCCACCTGTCATTAGTATCATATCTAAATGTGTTGTCTATCAGATCTAACTGTAATGTTTATCAGATCAACATGTAATGTCTATCAGATCCACCTGTCATGTGTATCATATCTAAATCTCATGTCTATCACTGTAATGTTTATCAGATCAAAATGTAATGTCTATCAGATCCACCTGTCATGTGTATCATATCTAAGTGTCTTGTCTATCAGATCTAACTGTGATATTTATCAGATCAACATGTAATGTATATCAGATACCAATGTCATGTGTATGAGGTATACATGTAAAGTGTATTAGATCTACCTGTTATGCATGTCAGATTTACCTGTAATATCTTTCAGATCGACCTGTCAAGTATTTCATTTATACCTGTAAAGTCTATCAGATGAAAAAATTCAGAAACTGGTTGAACTTCGGGTTTAAGTCGAAACTTTATTCAGAAGCCAAGATTATTTTGTTTTTTTTTGTTAAATAAGCTCTTGTTGCTGTTTCTTATCTATTCCGGCATTCATATGCTTTATGCCTAATACTAAAGCTTCAAAACATAATTCCATTTTTTTTGTATTTTCAAAATTGTTACAGTGGCAAGCAATAGGAACCGATAATATTAATCAATCTCCAAGTATATTTTTGTGATATATTTTTAAAAAGAATTGTCTATGTTTAATTTTGTTGCTGATTATATAAATAGAAATATGTTAATTTAAATTCAACAACAATTACAATTGCCTATCTTTGCAAACGTTTTGACTTAATTTCAATAATTTAATAACATAAGCTCATTTTAAACATAACAAAGAAGTTCTACAATTTTAATTTTGCTGTGTATATTTCTACTGAGAAATAAAAATTTATTAAACGCAAACGAAAAAAAGGCGGTGCAAGGATTTTTAATTTCGAGCCATTAAAAAAAAAATCATGTTAAGCCTGGTCCCTTTTGGAACTCAGGACGTGTTAGCGCATTTTCGTATTATGTATCAGTACTTATGTTAGATATCAGCATTATGTAGTTATCAGTAATTGTGTTTAGATTTTAGACATATTTTTATGAATTTTCTTGTGTAATGAATATACCTGACATTTTTAAATTTAAAAGTCATTTCTTTACATTTAAAAAAAATTTATTTTCCCTTTAATCTAACTACAAGTCACCACAAATGATGACGTAAAAGTCTCTAAACCTTTACACATATTCTAATGACGTCAACTAAAAAAAACAACTAATTCTTTTGCACGCCTTCGCACCACTCTTGAATGCTTGAAAAATGATCTATTCGACTTCCGGAAATGGCGGCCGTTCCTTGTGCCAGTGTTAACTCTAGATTCGCAAAGTTTTTTGGTAGTTTTAACGGGGTTTTTTAACGGATCGAGTAACTGAGTGTTGATGCACCAATGGCAGGTCAGGACATACAAAAAACATATATACATCATGGGTCTAGGACTTATGGATCCTGTGATCAGGGTGATGACAGACGGACAAAACGGGGGCAATAGCGATTTCGACATCTCGAAAATGCGCTAAAATTGTTTGCACAGAATCTTTTCATATTCTTTTAATTGAAACATTTAGCGTTGTCCTGTTCTATTAGGCCATGGCATTGTTGTTGTTGGACGTTTCCTCCAGCACTTACATTTATAATAGGTTCGGTTTCGGTTTGGTCCATACAAATAACCTTTGCATAATCTTATGGTAAAAAAAACAGCGTCCGTGGCGAAATCCCCCATTGTAACATGTTGTGGCACATGGTAGTCCAAAGTCTCCACTACCCATAAGGAACCTGCAAAAAAAAAAAAAAGCTTATTAATATTTACAAATATCAAGTAAAATATATAATCATAAAAAGCAACATGTAGATATGTTCCGTATTGTTATAAAAACTGAACGATAAATAATATACCTCTCAAAAAAATAAAATACTGTGGCGTGTACAATATTTTGGGTATAGTTTTTTACACTGTCTGAAATCGGTGCTTACGTTTTATTTATAAATTGTATTTTGTTTTTGTGTGTGTCCCCTATAATTTCGTTTTTGTAAGTGATTCTCATGATTTCCCTACCAACTTTATCAGGGCTTGGCATACTTAGTTAAATTAGCTTATACCTTGTATCAATCTTGTATTTACAATGTGCTAAGTTGCCGCTCAAACTCAGTTCGTTTATTACGATTTTCAAATTACACGGATATAATCTGGCTTAGGTTAGAATATACCCCTGGGGTTAAAATGGCCTAAGCCAGAAAGTAACCCTCCAGGCCAGAATATACCCCTTTGACAACATGAGGATATAGAGTTTTAAAAAAATGAATGAATGTTTATTTAGACGTTCTATTGGAATTTTAGCTTCATCATTTCTTACGTAGGAAAGATGTTTTATTTATAAGAAATATTAATGTTAACATAATTTCTTTAATTACAATGTCTGATAGAATGGTCACTTTTTATCTAAAGTTACATGCTACACATATATGGATGGAATCTGAGTTTTTTAATATTTTTTAATTTAAAAAAATATTAAATTATTTTTTTTTTCATATAAAAAATAACTTGAATAGGTCAAACAATACATTATATGATTATTTTAAAAAATAAAGAATGTAAGCGATATATGGACTATAGTTGTAGCTTTTCAAAGGCATGCAAAAAAATTATTTCGTTGAAAACATCCCTTATTAATCAAATCATTATGTTTTTACTATTTTGAGTATTGCAATACATTTTAAATTTTATACTATTTATGTCTATCTTCATTTCGTTTTTTAAATAATAAATATGGCAAGGCGCCTTTTTCGCATACCCTTTTTAAAAAAAATATCTAAATATTTACTGATTCGCAAAATACCAGAATAGGACAAGACTAAAAGAGTGGGCAACATCGTTTGACGTCCCAAATGCGTATTTCCGAACTTTTATCTCAAGCTCGTTCGCGTTCACGGCGTCCTAAATTTAAAAAAAAAAAAAAAAAGAACTTTGTTTAAGGAAATCAAATTAATTCTATTTTTTTAAATTAGTGCGAGTCATTTGTACCTCTGTTACTCTTAAAACTGTACGGTCATCATTATTGGATTTTGCCGATTTTGCATCGTCTTCTTTCCATGCATTCATATATTGTTGTAAAGCACGAATTGTTTTCTGTTTTTCTGGATTCAAGAGAACATCTGAACGTATTTCTTTTGAAAGGTGTAAACATAAATGAGTAGCATAAATTTGTGAATGGTGGCAACATTGTTGGATTAGGCCAATATTTACAGTGTCAATGAATCGGATTTTGCGACTTTAATAGCACATTTTTGGTAACATAACTTCCAAAAAAGCTACAGCGCAAACTTTGTGAACAACGGAAGACGAACTGTATGGTCAACTTTTACACTTCTACGCTACAACGAAACTTAAGTACCCAGAGTGAAAGACGCCTAAGATGGCTCGGACATCTGAAAAGAATGAACCTCGTCGCATTCCAAAGGAGCTTTTACATGGAGAACTGGAAGCGAAAAAGAGGAAGACAGGTCACCCAAGTCTCCGATTTAAGGATGTCTACCAGAGGGACTTGAAATCAGAAAGAATATGCACGAGTGACTAGGAGTGTGAAGCAGAAAACTGCTATAGAAGATGCAGAGTTGTCAAAGAGAACTTCAAAGTAACCGAGAGCGTAGGGTGGAAGAGGCTATAGACAGAAAAGCTATGAAACAGACAAAACATTGGCAAGCACAGAACATTTTTGATCCATCGTGATGCGAGACGGAACGATGCTGATGAGAATGAAATCAAGAATATCACCGCATTTGTCGTATGGGTTTGATGATGGAATCCTTGTGGGTTGGTCCGTTCCTAGTGGTAGAATCATTTACAAGGGAAGAGTTAAGCTATAGAATATGTCGACTGACAAACTACTCAGAAACGCCTACAATATCAGTAACCAAAAAGTTTACAGCAATAAACATGATTTTTACAGTTCTACGACGTTTCTGTTAAAGTTATTGTCAATGTGAGCCTACAACAAAAGGAACAAAAGAGCACCGGTAGAGAAACAGACATAAAAGTAATTCAAACAGTGTCAAAACCAATGCAGATTAGTATTTTTAACCCACTCTTTGCCTTACTTTTAAACAATTTGTATATTATGACTGCACTGGAGATTTTGAACAACCGATACTTGCTTATAAAAGGATAAATGGACAAGGCTGTTACTTTATGGCCATAAGACATTATGACAGGAACAGAGGGCAACCACATCCTCCTCAGATATAAAGTAGTCAAAACATGAACACTAGCATTACATAGCAGTTACAATACTTTTTGGGCCATAAGATGGAATAGGTTGCCTGAAAAAACACAGGAAAACCAACATTCTATCAACATTAAAGATCTAAATAAATGCAAGACTAGACGTAAAGAAATGATAAGCGTAAAACGTAAAAATCATCTGTATAGAAGGAAGTCTTTAAATATATAGATATGATACGGGTAAGGAATCCTAAGTGTTCGCACGCATTTGAAAAGCAACAAACATAACTACTCTTAAATTATTATTTAACAAATAATCATGTAGGTCCTAGTTCATGATTAATTTAATGTTAAATAAAAATAAAAAGAAAATGAAAAACGCTGATTCCAATATATTTGCATAGACTGTAACTTTTGACCTTGAATCGTCGAAATTATGCAAGATTTCATTCTTTTAAAAACGAGACAAGGACATCATCATTTTCAAATAAAATGTAATCCTTCTTTCATTCATCGTAAAATAGTTTATAATTATAATTTTATTTTAATTGTAACAATTTTTCTACTAAGGAAAAGAGGTTGATTTCTCTGACAATGCTAAAACACTAAGAGAGTTCAAAAATTTTATTCATTAATTTTTTTTCATATATATATATATATATATATATATATANCACATTCGGAAACAATCTGCTTCACATACCTTTTGTAGGTTCCTACAAGATTATCTTATCTTATCTTATCTTATCTTATCTTATCTTATATGTTACAGACGCTCCTTCTGTACAGAAGATTATTGCGTCCTACGTATTTCTATGGTTTGTGTTTAGTCCTGTATTCTTACTAGAGTTTTAAAAGATGATAAAGTGGTGGCTTTCCTGGTTTCTTCAGGCAACCCATTCCACGCCCGAATACCGGACGGAAAGAAAGAAAACTTGTATGTGTTTGTTCTTGCATATGGAATAAGAAAGGTGTTTTTGTCTTTATGTCTATTTGAGGGTTGTATTAGGTTATCTTTGTGTTGTATTTCTAAATTAGAATTAATTGCCTTATGTATTATTACTAATTTACTCTTGGTTCTTCTATCCTCTAGTGTTTCAAGGTTTAATGATTTAACTAATGGTGTTACTCTTGTCAGTTTTGAATATTCTCCAGTAATGAATCTTGCAGCTCTTTTTTGGATTTGTTCTAACTTATCAATATATTCCCATGTAGTCAAAGAGTTACATTCCGGCCTGTAGTGGTATATTCTGTTGCCAGTAACATTCAAACAAATTTTTAAAAACAAAACAGGTTTCCAAAATTGCATGAGATGCCTTACTGCAGATGGAGTACGAACGAAATAGAACGTCAATGTTTTAGAGATAGCAGAAAACTTTTTTTAAAAAAAATAGAAAAGAAAATTGCAGACCCCGGAAAAACGTGAAATGCTGTATAAGCTTGACAAAGAAGAGAACATGACAGTACGCCATTTTTTAAAGGGTTTTTTTGAGCTATTCTATAATGATATACATTTCATATTAGCAGAATGTCTTTTATTATTATTCTTTTTTGTTCTTTCTTTTTTTTTTTCTTCTGAAAATGGATTCAAAGTTTTCTTCTGAAAATGGTTTCAAAGTATTACCCCCATTGTCTTTCAGACTTGGTATGTACTATGAGTCGTATTATTTACTTGATTTGGGTTAGAAGCAAAATATTCTGGAGGTTTATATAGTTTTGTGTCTGTAATAAAAAAAAGTTACATATACTAATTGAAGTCAATTTAAGGTCTTATCCAATTGATTTTCAGACCGATTTTCACGGAATATAATGTCTACAATATTGTTTAAAATTCTAAAATTTATTTTTTTGCAATATAACCATTTATTGTTGTGTAACTGTAATCGGGCTTAATTAAAATATTCTTGAATATTCTATATTTTATCAAAGCACGATCTCAGTTGTTTTTTGCCTGTTTTACTGAGAAAACTCTTTAAGTATTATGCCTCTTATTTGACAAACTTTGAACGTAATATTTGTTTTTATTTTTCTCTTGATTAGGGTAATAGGTAAAATATTCTAGAAGCGTTGAAATTGTAAGTTCACCCATGCAATTTAAAACAGATTTAAATTGGATTCAATTTAAAGTTTTGTCCATTTTTTTCTGACTGATGTTCAATTTTTAAAACCACACACGGAATAGAAAATTCCAAGTTTAATTTTGCAATATCTCTGTTGATTGTTAATCTTTTTTATTGGAACAAGTTTTAAAATTTTAGCCCAATAATTTGCTGAAAGTGTTTGTATTATACATCTATTATCTACTTGTTTTGGAATTAATTAAAAATATTCTTGAACATTTGAGGTTTAATTTTTTAGTGCGTGCGCAGTTATTTAATTTTTTTTTTTAAATAAGTCAAGTTTTAAAGTTATATCCAAATGTTTTTTAGACTTATTTTCGGTTTGAGACCCCAGGTTGATAGAATGAGTTTCTGATGCGTTCCATTTGTAAAAATTAAATGAATAATGTTTTAGCTTTAAAGTGAGAGAGATCATAACGGAATCTCAAAGGGGACGGGATTCAATAATGTAAGTTAATCATACCTGGGTATATAAAACAAACCAAATTAGGGTTTCCAATCGGGTAAAGGAATCATCTAGATTTCACCAAAAACAAGATCCCGTTATTCAAATGATAGCGATTAGCTATGTGATTCTATTAAATAAGTGTAAAGCCTCCATATCTATTACATGGTATCAAAAGTCTACTACCTCCATATCTATTACATGGTATCAAAAGTCTACTACCTCCATATCTATTACATGGTATCAAAAGTCTACTGCCTCCATATCTTTTACGTGGTATCAGAAGTGTACTGCCTCCATATCTATTACATGGTGTTAGAAGGGTACTGCCTCATATCTATTACATGGTATGAGAAGTGTAATCCCTCTTTAAACAATTCAAATTTTTCACAAACATAATGCTGTTATGAGTTTTATTTTGAGAAGCTAATATATAATTAACATTAGAAAGATAGTTCAAATGTTTTTCTTTCTTTTCATAAAGATTTTTAAACTATTACCTATAGGATATTTGTATTATCATTTTACTAGTATTTTAGGTATTTCATTATAGTAATCTTCTATTTAGAAGTACTCTACTATTGTCTTACAATTGAATAGACTTTTCGTGCTGATATATTATTTTCAAAGCAAAATATATTCTATAAACCGGAAAAAATTAACACTGATTAAAATTCATTTTAGCTACTAAAACGTTTTAAAAAACACAGTGCATACTTTCATCAAACAAGGTATATAGGCCAGACAAGACGGCAAAGAACAAAATTCTATTAAATAATAATCCTTTTTATTTCAGGTCATAAGGTACAATATTCTGTCTTCATTAAAACGTCTTGTTTGAGCTTTTTTTCAAAAACTCATTTTAATATAAGATGCGTTTTTTTCCTTGTTAAAATTTACTATTATGACGATTGTGTTAAACATTAATTTTTGTAAAATAATTTACTTCATTAAAAAAAACTACTTTTTAAATTATTTTAAAATTAAATTTATTTTAATAAATATAAAATTGTTTTTATTTAATATTTTAGTATACTTATTAGTATTAATATTATTCCACAATGTTTTTAAAAATTAAAAATAAATAAATACCTACATATTTGCTCTATAGGCCTTTCATTCGTATGCCGACCCCCTTCTCTTAGACGAGAAGAGTTTACAATGTGTGTAACTCGTTAACAAGCCACTCCCAACAAACAAAAAAAAACAAAAACAAAAAAAAAATTAAATTAAAAAGAAATTTAAAAATAAATTTAAAAAAACATTAAAAAAGGGGAGGCGTTATCCCCAGAATTCTGCGGATAACTTTGAGCGTTATCCCCAAAATTCTATTAATAGTTCGATGTGGCAGGGAGAATTCAGTGAAATATTCTTAAGTCTCAGTGCCAGCCTTACTGTTTTTCATGTCGATTGCTGCCATTTTATTAAACAATTTCATCGCTAAACCTAAACCACATCTAACTAAAACCTATCACTAAACCTAACCCACACCCTAAAACCTATCACTAAACCTAATCTACACCCTAAAACCTATCACTAAACCTAACCCACACCCTTAAAGCTATCACTAAACCTAAAAAACTTGACCCAAACCCTAAAACCTAACACTAAACCTAACCCACACCCTAAAACATATCACTAAACCTAAAAAAACTTAACCCACACCCTAAAACCTATCACTAAACCTAACCCACATCCTAAAACCTATCACTAAACCTAACCTACACCCTGAAACCTATCACTAAATCTAACCCACACCCTAAAACCTATCACTGAACCTAAAAAACTTAACCCACACCCTAAAACTTATCCCTAAACCTAAATCATGAACAAAATATTTAAAATTAATTAATATAACAAAAAAAACAAAACAAAGAAAACAAAACAAACAACAACAAAAAACACGCCAACCGAGAAACGAACCTAAGACATGACTACCAGCTATCCTACGCACTATAAATGAGACCATGAAGACTCGAACGCCAATGGTCTTTTAAATTTTATAAAGTCAATTATATAAAATTATAGTATACTAAGTCTAGCGGGTCTGAATAGCGGTCATGTGACCGAGATTTCTATCTCACGACTCAGAATATTTATTTAGAGTTCTGCGAATATCGTTCGGCGTTATCCCCTGAATTCTGCGGATAACCACTTCGTTTAAAAAGTTAGAGCAATGGAAACAACATGGTTGACTTTTTCTAAAAAGTACAAGTGTATCGGCTTCTTTGTGTGTTTACTTCTTTTGTCTCTGTTTAGGTAAAGAAAAAAGAGATTTTTATAGGATTCGCTAGAGGGCCTTCGAAAATATAAAAAACTAACAAAAAATTACTTACGAGTTACAATCCTTATATGTTGGTCCACAATACGGTAACCACATCGGATCAGGATACTATGTGTTGTCCTTCACAAATGATGTTATTAAGAGAACAATAAGAAAATTAGTCAACTTTGACATCTTGTTGGGCCATAGATTCTGTTGTGTGGTTTCACGGAGTAATTGCGTTTAAGTGATTTTAATTTTATTTTTTTATATATTTTTTTAAAGTTGTTAGTCCCAGGGGCATATTGAATTTTCTTCGTAAATGTGGGATTTAGTCTTTATGGAAAATGAAAAAAAAATTAATAAAATACAGCAAAAGAAAAAAAAAAAATAAAAACAAAATAAACAACCAAAAAAACAAACTAACAGATGCAGTAACATCTTTACAAGTTTGGGTAATAAAAAATTGTAGTTTCATTAATAAAAAACATTTGTTTTGAAATTGTTACAGTTTTTTAAATGAACATCTTTATAAATGAAATTAAATGAAGAAACCTTACATATACACCTAACTATCAACTATTGTGAACTGGCATAAAATAATCTAAAATATCTTAAAACAATCGTGATTTCTGTTAAAATGCCCCTGCATACTTCTCGCTCAGTTTTAATTACATCATTATGATCCGCAATTAAAGTTACATGGGAGCAACAGCTTCACAACTAATTTGTTCCTGACTAATTGCATTATATTGAGTTTGAATTGAGAAGTTTAAAACCAATAATTGTATACAAAATTTGCTAGGAAAAGACATCCAATTAGATGTTAATTTTTCAGTCCAAGATATAATTCTTTTAATCAAACATTAACCCATATTTAAATGTTATTGGGATTTGTTTCGCTAACGTGATCTCATTCATTGCTCGTTCCCTGGACTCAAGGATTTAGAGAAAAAAAGTAATTTATACTAATGCATTGATACAAACAAACATATATATATATATATATCAATGTAGATGTATATATATAAATCTATCTATCTATCTATCTATCTATCTATCTATCTATCTATCTATCTATCTATCTATCTATCTATCTATCTATCTATCTGTCTGTCTGTCTATCTGTCTGTCTGTCTGTCTGTCTGTCTGTCTGTCTGTCTGTCTGTCTGTCTGTCTGTCTGTCTGTCTATCTATCTGTCTGTCTATATATCTATCTATCTATCTATCTATCTATCTATCTATCTATCTATCTATCTATCTATCTATCTACCTATCTATCTATCTATTAGGGCTACTATCGATTAATTTAAATTTAATCGCTAAATTTTGAAAAATTACCGAATAATTAATCAATAATTTTCATTAAGCCAATAAATAAGATGTACTATGTCATTTAACTGAAAATTTCAAGGGAACTAACAAAAACAGGAAATTAACCCTTTTTTTATTTTAAATATAAGCCCTTTTTAAAGGTTACACTTTAAAAATCTTGATTTCTAAATGGAGAAGTAAGCAGGTAAAAAAATCAAACTATTATTAATTATTTTTAAATAAATAATCATAGATTAATAAATCTGAATTATTATTTTAAACAGCCACTTCAATTTAATGACTTTTTTATCCATAAAATAATTTTAATCGATGACTCTTTTAGTTTTATATGTAAATCGTGAAATTAATCGGTAATTTCCGCTGGCGCTATATATATATATATATATATATATATATATTGGGGCTTTATCATTTAATTTAAATTTGATCGTAAACTTTTGAGAAATTGTGAAATAATTAATCGATAATTGTAGTTAAAGCTAAAAAAAAGATATGACGTCATCAAACTGAAAACTTAAAGGAGAGTAGCAAAAACAGGAAATGAACATTTTTGGATCTAATGTAAGTGGTTCAATTTAATGCCAATGCATGAATTATGTACTTGGTTAATTAAGTAAAAGCAATGTTTTTTTTTTAGAACATCTTATATTATAGTTTTCACTTTAAAAAAAAAAAATTCAATGGAGAAGTTAATACGTTAAAAAAGCAAACTATTGTTTACTATTAATGATCAATTGTTTCTGGGGACAGGGGCCCAAATGTATTTGTTCATGTATTAAATCAGAATCATCACGTATTCTCTAATTTTCCGTGACGGTTGTCACAAGATAATTTGGTTAATTTGCATATTAGTAATTAAGAGAGAGATCACGTGAGAAGTGAGAAATAGGCTGGGGCAGTTGAGTGTACAGAATGGTGGTTAGAAGAATGGCGAAAAGCGAGACGCATTATATCAATGTATAAAGTGTACATACTTTTGTGTTGGATTAAAGTTAATTAATTTCAAAAGTCTTCAGTGTTCTTGATGCTACTTGTAGGTATACGCCTACGCGTAAGTGGAGGCGGCCTAACCAGAAAAGTCACAGTCTAATAGGAGTTACATTATTGTCAGCCACGTTAAATCTCAGAGAAAACAGTTACAACAGTAGAAGCACAAAAGTTTGGGAAATTGTTGAGGATGCACTCACGACACAAAATAGCAAAGAAAAATTCAAATCTCCTGCTTATGTGAGGCGGGGGGGGGGGCAAAAACGCTTTTTACATACATGAGCTTAAAAAAATTAAAACCACTAATTCTTCTGTTTCAGGGTAGATAGAAGCCTGAAATTTCGAGACTTGTTGAGTATACTGTGCGATGGTGACCGGCGAAAAAAATATTTATAACACTTACTCGGAGCCAGGCGCCCAAATGTTTTTTTGTTTTTTTACGTATATAAGCTAAATAAAACTGGAAATCTTTAATTTGGTACTCGTGGGATACGAACTCTTTTTTTTCCTGATTTTAGTTATATAAAAATTGAAAGTCTACATTTCTCCTATTTCCCGAGTAGTCAGAAGCATTAAATTTTAGCAAATTATTGAGTACACTTCCGAAATGGTAACAGGCAAAAACAATCATTAAAATTAAATCTTTAATTTGCTGGGGGTCCAAATGTAGTTTTTTCTTAATATGAATTATATACAAAAACTGAAATTCAAAAATTTTCTTATATAACGTGTAAGTACAAGCATGAAACATTTGAAAGTATTAATTGGGCTCTCCCAACGATAATTTGCGAGAAAGAATTTTAAAATTCTCCTTCATAGAAGGCTTGGGGCCCAAAAGTTGTTTTTTTTTCTTATATTTTAAACTAACTCATTACTGATTCTCCAACATACCGTGTCGCAAAATATGAAACTTTTGGAAGACAATTAGCGTATACAAGGGGGCAAGGGGGGATTGTTCCCCCACCGCCTACATTTGTGAAAGATGTAATAAATTTGGTCCAATAAAACTGAACTTAATTCCCCGCAAGTTAATTAAATTGAAGATAGTGTACACATATCAAAAATAACAATGAATTATATCAGCAACTATAACTGATTACATTACTGATTGTTTTAAATAAAATTTTGGTCACATTTTTAGCAAAAATACGCCAGCTTTTAGTCTATATTTATGTGTCCATGTAGTTTAAAGAAAAAAAAAACAAAAACAAAACAAAAAACACGAAAATTTTGATTTAGTAGTTGCTGACATTTGCTTAAGTCGACCGATATTAAGATCGGCAACTAGTTTAGTGCAGGCAGGGGGGGGCATGTAACTAACAGCAGTGCGCATGTTTCGAGTCCATCAATATGATTGCGATGTCCCTCCTCCACCCAGTCGTTCATTCAAGTTTTCTTATTTTTTATGCTGTAGTTAGTGACCATTCTTTCAACACGTTTTTTACATTATCTATGAACATTTCTGCGGCATATGCTACGACACTTGTGGTATATAGTATTATATAGTTATTATATTTGGTTGTTTTTTTCCCTGTAACAATAATTACAACTGTATAATTTTCAAAATTTTTAAAAGAATGTATTATCATAATTTTGCAGTAATGACACAAATTTAAAAATTAAAATTGCTACTTAAAATCAGTGGGTCCTATCTCTTTTGACCCATGAATCCTTTTTTATAGTAATTTCTAGCCCATTGACCCTAAAGTGAAAAAGCTGGACAAATGCATAGCACCACAAATATGATGAAGTATTTGTTGAAAATATAAAATTGTATTAAAATAAAATTAAAACATCTAATGGCCTTGATGAATGTGATAATGTTTTATGAGTGTATTTATGTCTGACTCAACGTTTGTGAGTAGCTATAGCAAATCCCCCAAAATAACCAATTGCTCAATCAGTTTTTGTTTTAAGGTTATGATGTCTTAAAGGCGCTGAATCTTTGTTCTACCGAATAGCAAAACAGGATTGCAGTAAACAATTTTTTTTACAATAACACATAAAGCACGATTTAAAAAAAAAAAAGATTTTTTTTTCTTTTAAAACTAAAATTTTTGGTGTCCTTCAGTGGTGTCGCTAGCAGATGCGGAGGGGGCGGGCCGCCTCGGGTGACACTATCAGGGGGGTGACACCAGACCGTAAAATTCTAAATATTCCCGTTATTTTGCACTCGAAAAACTCGGAGGATTTATATGGTTTAAATCATGAGGGAATGACACCATTAGTTGCCGCCCCGGGTGACACCAACCCTAGTGATGCCATCGGTGCCCCTCTTCAAACATTGTTTCAAGTTCCTCATTTTATTTTTTAGAAGCTGCTTCTGTCTTAATGAATATTCATCCGTGTTTTGGATGTAAGTTTGTTCACGCGCAACTGCCAGTCGGGAAATATCAGAATGAAGAACTCCTTGACATATTTGCTTCAGGTCTGCATGACGTCCTTAAGTTGATGATAGTAAAGAAACAAATATGTATTTCTTTTGTTAAGTCTCAATTAAATGGAAAACTAAAAACATAGATCTACTCCTCCTCCAAAGTTTTCTAAAATTTTTGTTATTCTTTTAATTTAAAAAAAAAAATTATATTTTTTATAATTTATAATTTATTTGTAAGGAAAAAGGTTTGCAAGAAACACTGTTATACGGTTTTAGTATTTTCTTTTACAACTTAATTTTTAGCCTAGTTTTTAGTGTAATTATTGTAGTTAAATTTGCAAAATTAATAAATAATAAATGTCAAGTCATTTTTAAATCCTTTTTAGTTACTCGTTGCGTCTGCTTGTTTGCTTGTTTGTTGCCCTCATTGATGTTTGCTAAAAAAAAAATTTTTGTTAAATTTTCAACCCATTTTATCATATAGTAGTGAGTTGAATTTTACAAGCTGACTATTGCGGACTACAAAAATGACCTATCAATATTTCAGATCGATCGAATGTACTGTAATTAAATTAATGAATTTTTAGTTCATCTCTACTTAACTCTATATAGCATATTAATTTGTGAGCTAGAGTGTCGCAGTGCGTATTATATTAAGCAACCTTTAATATTTTCCTGTAGCGCGGTGTAATGCGTATTACATTGAAAATATTTTTAAAAAAAAAATATACATGTATCCCAATATTTAAATGTAAATGCTTATAATTACTAGTCTGTATCGCGGTGCGCACTATATTAAACATGTTTTAAAACCCTTTTTCCATAATAAAATTGTGCAGAATTTAGCAGGCAGACTGTAGTAGTTTTTAAAAAAAATAAAATAAATCCTTTATAGATCTATATGACAAGTAACTTTGGTTAGTCTTTTGATGCTGATCATAATAAACATACTTATGTTGTTTTTTTAAATCTGTTGTGATCTATATGACAAGTAACTACAATATCGGTTTGTCTTTTGATGCTGATCATAATAAACATACTTATGTTGTTTTTTTAATCTGTTGTGATCTATATGACAAGTAACTACAATATCGGTTTGTCTTTTGATGCTGATCATAATAAACATACTTATGTTGTTGTTTTTTTTTTTTTTTTGTGATCTATATGACAAGTAACTACAATTTTGGTTTGTCTTTTGATGCTAATTATAATAAACACTAGGGTATCAACAGTCATAAATGACGGCAGTTTTAAAAATCAATATATTTCCGCTTCAATCTCTAAATTTTGAACAAAAATTTATCATTAAAAAATCAGCATATATAATATAAAAAATAAATTTATGTATGTATGTATGTCCCTTATAGCTCACTAAACCAGTCATCCCATCACGATTAAAATGTAGTAGCTTTCCGATAGATTATGTGAAAAAAACATTTTGAAAATTGACACACATTGGGGGCCGAAACACTTTATTTTTTTTTTCTTTTATGAGCTAAATTCAAATTAGTTTCGAAAAGGAACGGATCTTGACCAAACTTAGTTCATATATATTTTATAACCCATTTTAAAATACCATACTGCGTTCAAACCATAATGTCCTTTCCTTTTGGGCGGGAAGGTGGGCCCAAAGATATTTATTTTCGTAAGCGTTTAACACTTTAGTTACATTCTGATTTTAAGCAAACTTGAAAATATTGAGAGAAATATATAGTATGATTTTGATTGAAATAAACAGTTATTTTAAAGTTAATCTCTTGCGCCTATATGAGGTGTATACAAATTGGATCTTAACCTTGAAAGCCCTTTTTAAAAATCTATGTTAAATTGAATCTTTAATCTTCAACTCCCCGGGTCGAAAGTCCTGATTCTTTTTGCGTAAAGGTTCATTTTATCTCCTATTCTATGACATGGTGTCAACAAATATAAAACTTATATATTAAATATGATCATAATTAAGGTGAACACATGTTTCAAAATTTACATCTTGCACCTACTAGGCCAGGGTACCCTTAATGTCATGTTCTGCTTGTGTGTATATATNTGGCTAGATGTTTGTCCATTAAAGCTGAATGAAAAATTCATCCAAACCCGATGCAACTTTAGAATATTGTCAGTTGCTCTAACGGAATGGTTTGTGTAAAAAGAAAAAATGAACATTGACGTTCAAGGTGGACGGTGGCCCCTATTAAAAAAAAAATAAATTATATTTCTTATATACAAACTAGTTTATGCGTTTGCTACATGGAAAATGAAAGAATCTATTCTAAATTTAATACATACATACTTTATAGCCCATATTAAAAGTTAATACGTGCTACTGTCTCGACTAATATCGATTATACATTAAATATGATCAAAAATGTAAAGTACAAATGCTTTAAAATTTACATTTTGCACTTAGTGGGCCATGGAACTTTTATTGTCATTATTTATCTAGATATATACACATTAAAGTATGTCTGTAAGTGTGTGTGTGAGTGTGTGTACATGTCCTTTAAAAACCATAAATCCGATTTTCTTGAAAACTTTGGAGACACTTTAGTACGCTCCCTAGGTGATTTCTGGCATCATTGTGTTCTATATATAAAACTCATGGGGCGCCGTGTGCCCATAGTATTAATTTGTGCTTACATGAGCTATAAAAATAGTTTAATAGTTAGCTACTGTGTAAATTGATGGATCTTAATCAAAGATAATATATAACATTTATACATCCAATAATAAAAAACTATAGGGTTCTGAATTCTTAATAAATTGCAAATTATATATTTTTGTTGAGTATTTTTGGTGAGCAGCTATCTAAAAATTATAGTGTGACGGACAGACTATACAAAACATATTGATACTTATGTGTGTGTTTTTGTTTTATTTGTTGTGTTTATTGTGTCATAAAACCAGTGTCTTTTCTACGCAAAAAGCCCAACAATGAAAAAAAGAGCAATACATCGATTGGAACATAAACATTTAGATATAAAACGTACTTCTGTATGATGTAGTAACGATTATAGTTTACGCCATTTTCCTAAAAGAGTTTTACAAATAATTTCTAATTTAAATCATTGATTGTATTTATTGCTCTAATGGCATATAATAGTGATCAATGCTAACGTAAATGATTTCGATAAATGATACTCTGTCCTGAACATACATTCGTTACAACATGTTTTAAATATGGCAATCAGCCTCGGCACATTCCAACCATTGTCAGAGTACCGTCAGTAGCAAAACCTTTTTAATGAAGAAAATATGACATTCTTAATGGAGGACTGATCAATTTAGACCCGTATAACCCGGCCAACAGTACTAACGGCGAGCCTCAACATAAGGGCAGAGCCATGGAGATATTCCTCCTCAGCGTCTGTGCTGCCTGACCCGTCCACGCCTTCAATCGCCACAGAGCATTCGGACATGAGATGTGCCACTGTCTCATCGGCCATACCACATAAACGGCAGCCGGGTTCCCTGTTTCTGTATAGCCTGTGAAAGTAGCTGTTTGTTGGACAATGTCCAGCCTTATCTGCGTGATGAGGGACTGGCAGCTACGAGGCATTTTCCACATTAGATTTCACTTGCGCGTTAGCGACACTTTGTTCTACAGCACCTAGCTGTGTTACCTTTTTCCCAGCCTGCACGCCATTAACCCATTAAATAGTCTTTTCAGCCACAATTTGACCCCCAGTTGGGTCATCAAGCGATTGATTTGGGGCTTGGCATAATTTTATTTCAACTTTTATATGTTTCCAAATTTTAAACAACTAACAATTTTTAGAAAAATAATTCTTCTTTTATAAATCGTAAACTAAACATCTTATATATATATCAATAATGATATAAATAAATTTATACGCATTGAGCTATTTGTTTCATCATTATTTATACTGTATTATTACTGCGATAAATACTTTTTCTTATGTTTAAAAACTGTGTTGCAAAACACTTCAAACTAGCTTAATTACAGCAGCTAAAATAATTTCTTCAACAATAGTTAATGACTTTTTGAACTATACGTTCATTAAATACGTGTATTAGTTAGGGGACAGCCGGATATGGTTTTATACTATTTCCGGATCCGGATTGTATGACCCTAATATTTGCCGGATCCTTATTCCAGACCCGATATCTTAATTTTTTTCAAAGACTAACATTGCTTCATATGGCAACTGCTGAAAATATCGGTTTTTTATGAATTTTAATTGGATACTATCAGCGAAATGTGTTTATTCATTGTCTTCGACCATGTTATCATTAATTTCTGAACAATCTAATTGTTAAAGTTTAAATGCAACCTTAACTTTCGTTATTCCTTGGTTTTCTATTTATAACTTTCACACAAGACCACTTGTTCTTTGTAATTCATTAACGACTAGATCGGCAAATTATTTTCCACATCATTTAATCGAAACAGGCACGCCACCTGTTTTTATAATTTTAATTGTTATTATGCTAAGTTCAATCGCTTTTCTGGATCATGCTTTCCTATAGGCTAAGTGAAGCAGCGCTAACTAAATTCTATAGCCGAAAAAAAACTGGGTAATTGAGTGACCAGCACAGCGGTCATCCGTCTTCAGTGTATCCCGTCTTAGTTTGGTCGACTTCGGGACGCCCATTCGCCGCCGGAACAAGCCCATGCTTTTAAAAAACATTTGAACCCGTGACTCTTAGCACGACATTTAACAGCGGCCGCTTAGCGAAAATAAATATGTTTACATATTTAATTGCAAGCCAATCCCTACTCCATCGGCTAATGTTTCATCAACTGGGTCTTTAATAGGGCTGCAGAGGATTATTTTTTTTTAATTAATAAGAGCCGGGTTTGCTTAGATTCAAGAAGTGAAATCCAAATGGAGCTTAAGCCGGATGTGTAAAAATGGCCTGCTTCCGGTTTAGCCAAAAAACAGATCAATTATATATTTTATGTCTCTACCGGCTTCCCAGATTAGGTCGGATTTATGGAATAAAACCCATATTTATAAAAAGAAAGTGATTGCCGCGGTTTTGATTTGCTTGTGACGGATCCAAAATTCATTACATTTCTTGTATTTAAAGACATGAGAACCGCTGAGGTAGACTGATTTTTTGGAAGGGATCGGCGTATTAGAGATAACAGGTTTGGTAACTTAGGGGACGCGCTGAACACAGATGAATCGTCTTTTCAAGATGGCTGGAGGACGCACAGTCGTTAACGTGTTTGTAGCGTTGTTGATGGTTGCGAGTTGCTTGGTGCGTCGGGTACATGCTGGTGCTGGGGGTAAGTTGGTGCTTTTTTATTAGTTCGTTTAAAACTAATGTAATTTTTTTTATTAAGACAAAAGCCTTTAAAATAATATTATTTTTGTTGCAATATATAATTAAGAACAATGATGTAGCACAAAGAAGAAAAAAGACTCTAAGGCCAATGTTTATTTATAGCATATATATAATGTAATAGTAAACAAATCGTAAAAATTCAGATAACAACGTTTTCTCTCAGGTCCAATTATGTGAACAATATTTTATTAAAAAAACTATAGTAATATGGTTTGCATTATATATTTATTCTATACACTTATAAAGCGCAGTATATCACTTATAAAGCTCACTGGGGTATACAAATTGTTAGCAAATTTATAGTTTCATTTATCCACTTGAAACATCTATAAATTCCTGACGTAAAAGATGACAATTCTTTACGCTAAAATCCGACATCCATAAGACTGGTCCTGGCTTTCGACTCCTGTGTAGCAGCATAATTATCTTATCTTATATAATACAAACGCTCGTTCTGTTCAGAAGTTTATAGCTTTCTAATAAGTCCATAGCCCTTTCAACAACGGCGGAAAATAACATCCATTCTAACTATAAATAGGGACCTCCAGGACACCGTATGCCCCGACACCCCTACAACCCACGCCCTCTATCAATAATGACAATAATAAATAATGTTTTAATAACACGATTATTTGGTGTGCAAATGAGGAGTTATATAAATGTTGAAGGTACCAAAATAGACCAACATACAAGTTACAGTAAACATAGTTTTTTAAGTCAATAACATGAAGTAAGCAATAATCAATAATTAATGAAGATTTAAACAATTAAAACATTTATGTATATAAATGATTTATAAACGAAATAAGCATAAAATTCGTGTTTAAATCTTCTATTTAAATAGTAAACCAAATATTTTGATTGAAGTTTTACAGTTATGATAAAATTAGTATGCAATATTTTTCTAGAAATTTTAGTATTTTAGAAAGAAAAAGATGAAAATTGTTTTTTTAATTGCAGCTTGGAACTATAAGAAGAGTCGTGGCGGTAAGTCCCAAATGTGTGTCTCGTGTTATATCCCACATCGGGTCTGTACGGAGCCCTGTTTCTCACGGCTTTCGTTATCTTTTCTATTAGCGGCTAAATTGAAATCAGATAAGGACTTAAAACAATTTCTTGACAACTTCATTTAATATTCCGACTAAAGTTCGCATTTTTCCTGTTTGTTTTCGTTTTTATAAGACAGCGCATGTTTTAAATACCAGAGGCGTCTACGAAGTGGGGCTAAGGTTGAAGGGTGGAAATCATTGAAAGTTTCATTGATAACAAAACTACATTGACAAACTTTTTAGAAAATTTTAAAACTACATTGAATGTAGTGGGGGGCGAAATAAAGGAGAAAGCCGAACGGGCAAAAGCCATGGGGGCATCACTGATATTTTAAGTTAAATTAACGGCCCCCAGAATTCTTAAATTAGATAATAAAGTGGCTGGACCACGCCACTTGTGTAAATCCAGCCAGCGGATATAATATTGTTATTGCTAATATTAAATAATTTGCATGATCAGAGGATGTCATATAAAGTATCAAATACCACACATCAAATGTACACATAGGAATTAAGGTTTTGCATTCGATTTTGTGAATAATTTCATTTCATGTTTAAAAAACGTAAACCCTCAGGAATCAAACCCGGATTCTAGTTTAAGCCATCACTATAGTTTACCAAGAAATCGCAGCTTTCTCGAACAAAAGTCAAACTTCCTTGTAGTAATATTTTTTTGTTTCTTTAATCCCATGGCCTGTTTTTTCCGAGGCCGTATGGGATTCTAATGTTGTTTCCATTACACGCTGCTCGTGCTTGATAGACACTTGCGCACCAATCCCTCTCCATGTCAGTGGATGACTTTCTTAGCGTTAGTCATTTCTCAAATTCTTATAGTGGCTTTTCGTGGGCTCGATATCACGCCTCTCAGCTTGTGAGGCGAGGGCGTTATTGACTTTACTCTACAGCCGCCAATCTTTTACTGCTATGTAAGTACAAAAATAGTGACAGAAATCAAATGAAAGTTACAATATTAACCCCCTCCCCAACCCC
>MUZC01000082.1:1931012-1944003 GCA_002072015.1 Radix auricularia | reverse complement strand
CCCCCCCCCCCCCCCCCCCCCCCCCCCCCAAAAAAAAAAAAAAAGGTTTCATGGACAGCTCAAATATTAATAAAGAGGATGTTTTAAAAACTTTGTCCTGTAAAAATTGTGTATATAGTTTAGAGAAGCCAAAAATGTGTTTGCTATCATATTGGGTTGGAATAGCCTGCCATATTTCATGTTTACTTAAAATAAACAACTGGAACGTAGCTTTTGAGTTTCAATCATTCACATGGTGCTTTGCCTTTTCTGGAATGAATAATGAAACTTGTTTTAAAATTATAAGTACAATGTATGTATGTATGTATGTATGTATGTATGTATGTATGTATGTATGTATGTATGTATGTATGTATGTATGTATGTATGTATGTATGTATGTATGTAATGTATGTATGTATGTANTATGTATATATTATCGCTGTATGAATGCTAAAAATGCTAATATCCTGTACTTAGGATTTTGATGGTTGTCAATGCTCGCAGGCCCCGATGCGTGGAAGAATACCTACCCAGATTGCGCTGGACTACTGCAATCACCGATTGACATCGTCCCCAATGAGGCTGTCTACCATCCTAAGTTACAGTACATTAATGTCAACAACTACTCCATCACTTACGGGGTTCATATGAGTCTTGTGAACAAGGACGGGCATACGGGTAAAAGCAAAGAACTAAAAAGTATACGTGTCATATAATCGGCTGTAAGCGTGCAAAAAATACGTTGATCGCGTTTGGAACTTGGTTATCGGCGTAGTGCAAAGATTCATGAACACATTAATGTAATAGAACTGAAATGACTTTGTATTCTTATTGGTCAACTTGAGAATGCTATTTTCTGGACATGTATATGACAATGGATTTGGATATATATATCTAAAAAATGTCTTCACCCGGTTAAGTTCTAAGTCACAAGGATATTGTTAAGATTAGCAAAAAAAAGCATTAATGTATTTCCTGTGGAATGGATTCATGTGTATATGTAGTTTTGGAAGGTTACATTCATTGGGATTACACAAGGTTTCGTGACATATATATGTGGCATGCCATAATAGAATGCAAGTCTGAACATGACTAGGCTCAGTTTAGATCTTGTTCACTAGAATATTTCTATTATAGAAACAAGGATAGCGCTAATAAAATGAAGTGTACACATATAATTTAATATTTATGATAACACCAGGATCTTGGCATGTCAGAAGTAAAACGGTAAGGTATCTTTGCATACCAGTCTGCACAAGACTTGTTCAGTTAAGACCCTTAGGGTTTGGAATTACTGGGATAGTATATGAATCAAAATAGTGCCCCAACGACCCAAAGACGGGTTAAGTGACAGTTCAGTTCAGTCATATACATAAACGTAACAAAATATTGCAATAATTTACATATGGTTTTGTTAAGTTTGAATGCATTTATTTAAAGTAACTTTTTCCGCTTATTTTTAAGGGTTTATTATATGTCAACCATAATGACTACAAATAAGTGTATTAATGATCACCGGATATATCATTGTAGCGGAAGTTGTGCTGTCGGGAAATCCCATTTTCATTCAAGAAGGCAGTCTACCGGATGTTTACAAACTTCAATAGTTTCACTTTCACTGGGGAGCTGAGGACGGGAGAGGCTCGGAACACAGCATCAATGGGCATTTCTATCCTATGGAGGTATGTGAAAGAAGATCAGAACCGATCTTTAATGGCCATTTCTATCCTATGGAGGTATGTGAAAGAAGATCAGAACCAATCATTTATGGCCATTGCTATCCAATGGAGGTATGTGAAAGAAGATCAGAACCGATCTTTAATGGCCATTTCCGGCCTTGTGGGTCATAGACTGTTTTATAATTACCGTCAGTTAATATTCTAGGGATGTAGGTGATCATTGATAAATTGATTTGTAGGCTGTCATAATATACTTTATTTTAGCTTTCGTTGCAAACAGGGTTCTTATTCTTTAGTTACGAAGTGTTGCATTATTATCTTATAGAAATAATTGACAAACGATGTAACAAAAAATCATCAATGGATTGTTCAATTCCGTGAAAAACATTTTTTTAAATGTTTTTTTGTGCAAAGATCTTCAGCCTCACTACGTAACAGTCAACAGGATATAATTGAAAAGTAAAATATTCCAATTTACTATCTGTCTTAAAAAATTTGTATTCCTATCTTGAAAATTGTGCGTTTCCACCTTTCTTACGTATCCAAAGAATCGCAGCTATATCGCTTTATAAACTTTACGGAAATTGTTTTTACTTTCTGATAATACAATTTCTAGGATAAGATCATTATTAATGAAAATATTGTTAATACACGCTCATAAAGATCCTAAATATATTTCTTATAATGTGATAATAGAAATTTGCAACTTGATTTGCGATAGATTATTGTGTATTATTTTCTATGTCGGTTTAATATTTCGAGAAAATATTCGATGTGTTGATGAAAAATTGTTCGGTAAAATCACAGGTTTCCAAAGATATAATATAGTACTATAGGCTTATGTGACGGGTTTTGAAAGCGGGTAGAATTAATAATCAGTATAGGCCTAATTAAAAAAGCTGCGAAATCTCATAAAATCATGTCTCCCAATGACTCTCCGTATTCGTAGGTAAAAACTCATTACGAGGACCACTGGCAATGCACATAACAAAAACCAGTGGGAGATTTAATCTGCACACGCAGATGGAGGTTGCCTGGCCGAGCTATTAGAGAGGCTTTTTCCAGTATCAAGAGACAGGCCCTCACGTGGAACCCCCAGAGCAAGAGAGAACGAGTCTGAACCAGAATTACTTGGAGAAAAGAACTGGAGGCAGTCACCGGAAAGAGTGGGCAGAGCTGGGGATAGTAAGAAAGATTGGAATAGGATTAAGAATATCTGGAGAACTTCAGTTGTTGCCTAAGACCCAGAATGGACGAGATGCTATGATTATAGGCTTAATTGGATATTCATAATTGTTTTTAAAAATATTTTTTTTTATCTGCTTTAAACATGTTTATCCCGATTTCGTCCGAAGTCAAATTCCATTTCGCTAACTGGCCGGCTAAGTTTAAAAAAACAAGAAGAAAAAAAAAGATTTGATATAAGCCGAACAATTCGAAGTGGTTAAGCGATACTGATCTTACGTCTTGCCGATTTTGGGGTTGGGTTGTAGCTCATTTATTTACATTTTCAGCTACACCTCGTCCACTATCAACATCACCTTGGCAACATAACAGCTACTTCCACTCATCCTTTCGGTCTTGCCGTCTTTGCCTTTCTATTTAAGGTGGGTTATATCAGTGATTACACAATTTCGCCAAGTTTAATATACATGTGATCGTTTGAGTTAAAATAACAATTGTATTTTATTACATTTTATTTTTACAAATTACGTTAAAAATAATTGATGGGTCAAGTTGGAAATTTTAAAAAATGTTACATATTTACAATTACACACACGAGTATACAGTGCAGTATACTTTAGTCAAATTCTCGCTGTTCTGATTTATATGTTAACGCAAATTAAAGTTACAATTGCTTACACGTGTTACAGGTAGTTTCAAAAGATAACACAAAACTCAACAAGATTCTGAAACATTTTCCTGATATTATGAAACCAAGTAAGTAGCAAAAATCTATTTTTAAAAACCCGTTTGTAATTAACACTTTAAATGCATATAAGATGTCTCACTAACACTGATGTTTCATATATACCAAAATAATGGAAACAAGATTTTCAAAATATTTTTTTTTTCACATTAAAACTCAACGGACGAAACGGATAAGTAACATTTTAAAGAGATATTTTAGTTATCCACCTTATTTATCTGATTCTAAAATATATTTTTCCAAAAATAAAGTGTATGTGAAAATAACGTCTCTGACCCTATGAACAAAATCAAATTCGTTTAATAATGAATAAATATGTAGACTTTTAAATATTAAATATTTAGAAACTACAAAATGACCCCCTGAGATCTTCATATTTCAATGGGAGCTAGATAGACGATGTTTTGATATCGTGTATGGTTCATTCAAATAGAACAAATATGTCAATTTGACATCAACATTCCCGGTAATGATGCCTTTCTTTGATTAAAATATCTATTGGGTTAAATGATATCGATATTGTGAAGGTAATGAGCTGTCGTACATTTTTATATTTTGTTGCTATATTAAGTACTTTGGATGATAATATGAAAGTAAAAAGAATTAAATTAGATAATAAAATATTTTTCCGTAATATTCCAT
This sequence comes from Radix auricularia, assembly GCA_002072015.1. Lineage (NCBI taxonomy): Eukaryota > Metazoa > Mollusca > Gastropoda > Lymnaeidae > Radix > Radix auricularia. The sequence goes on along the minus strand of MUZC01000082.1, from coordinate 1,939,770 downwards.
TTTGGTCGTACGACGCATTGCCTACGTATTACTCTAGCTTTAAAATAACAAATGGCAATTTCCAGACATAGAAGTTGAAATTGACACATTTGCGTTGAAGGAAATTTTACCTGAGTCCGAACACCTGGACTTCTACCGCTACGACGGCAGCTTGACCACCCCACCGTGTTCTGAGAGTGTCATCTGGTCAGTGGCTGTAGACAACATTGAGATTTCACAGAACCAGGTGAGGGGAGAAATTCAAATATAACATGTGTGTGTTTCACTATCTGACTTGGTTTATGTGATGTTAAGTTTCTCTATCTGGCTTGGTTTATGGGATGTTATGTTTCACTACCTTACTTTGTGTATGTGATGTTATGTTTCACTATCTGACTTGGTTTATGGGATGTTATGTTTCACTACCTTACTTTGTGTATGTGATGTTATGTTTCACTATCTGACTTGGTTTATGTGATGTTATGTTTAACTATCTGGCTTGGTTTATGTGATGTTATGTTTCACTATCTGACTAGGTTTATGTGATGTTATGTTCACTATCTGACTAGGTTTATGTCATGTTGTGTTTCACTATCTGACTTGGTTTATGTGATGTTATGTTTCACTATCTGGCTTGGTTTATGTGATGTTATGTTTCACTATGTGACTTGGTTTATGTGATGTTATGTTTCACTATCTGACTTGGTTTGTGGTATGTTATGTTTCACTATCTGACTTGGTTTATGTGCTGTTTTGCAAACCTCAAATCAACTAATCAGACATCCTAATCCCCATGTCAATGCAAAACTGTCTCCCATTATTGTATCTATTGATATCCATTAAACAATAATTATGTTCTTAAATTAATAAGAGAACGATTCTCAAGACAAAATAAAAATACGTGTTTTTAATACTTTCGTATCCATTTTCTAGCTCTGTAACATCTTAATTTTTACTCTATGTATCAAATCATCCTTACCAATCTACAATTGATAAAAAATTAAATACTTTTTTTTTTAAGAAAAAAATTTAAGACAACTTTATCAACTTTTACTCTATCGTTTTAAAATAAAAACCAAGAAATATTTGGAAGTTCCTCTACATTTCTATCTTAGATGATTTTAAAAAAAATTCCCAATGCTCATTAAAGAATCTACATTGAATACTTGACCGTCGTTTCTCCTTTCTGGACAATTAAAAAAAAATGTTAGTGAATGAGAGACCCGATGTATTACATCAAATAATTGGTCCACACTTAACACTTGATCAGATGCATAACATCAAATCATTTTCCACACTTAACACGTGACCAGATGTATAACATCAAATCTTGGTCCACACTTAACACTCGACAAGATGTATAACATCAAATCTTGGTCCACACTTAACACGTGACCAGATGTATAACATCAAATCTTGGTCCACACTTAACACGTGACCAGATGTATAACATCAAATCTTCGTCCACACTTAACACGTGACAAGATGTATAACATCAAATCTTGGTCCACACTAAACAATTGATTAGAAGTATAACATCAAATCTTGGTCCACACTTAACACTTGATTAGAAGTATAACATCAAATCTTGGTCCACACTTAACACTTGACCCGATGTATAACCAATCTTCTTTCTTCACAGCTCAACCAGTTCAGGGACCTTAGTGACGACAACGATGACAAACTTGTGGACGACTTCCGGCCGATCCAACCTAAGCACAGTCGATTGGTGACCACAACACTGCGAGGATCTAATACTAATGTTGGGTCAAAATTTAGCTCAAGCCTCCCTGTGTTCAACTTAAGCCTATTGGCGGTTATATTGTACAAGCTTTAGATCTGAATTATTAGCTAGGTAGTAATACTTGTAACCTATGGTGTCCCGGGGGCAGGTGGGTTACGGAGAAGCTGACCGCACCGAATAACTCTATCATTTAATATTCTGTATGTTTCCGACGTTTGGTACTGACAATTGTATGGGGTAAGTTGTAAAGGGGTGACACAATGAGCTATTACACTGGGTAACAGAAAAACTATTGGCAACTCTAGTTGTAACGGATCATTACCGTGTCCATTGAATTGTTCGCAAATAATCCTTTAAAATTGTTTACACTTTGCCCATACATGTTTTGGTCCTTTTACAAATTTTGAGAAATAGTGTGTTTTAAAAAAAATGTTTTATATTAATATATTCATTTAAAAAATATTTTTTGTAATGAAGAAATAATATTATTTTATTTTAGACTAGTAACAAAGCCCGTCCAAGGACGGAATAAGCGTAGAGCGACATGTTAATTTCATAGTAGGAAACTAAAGCGAGATATGTGTTGAAGGAGCGGTGCCATCCGCGAGTTGTTAGTTAATTTTAAAAAATCGTCAAATATGAAATATTTTATTTATATAACAGTAACACAAAAATCACATCAACTGACTCCAGAATTAAAATGAAACGTCATCAGTCGTAGCACAGGTCTGTCGGTGTACTTGCTTACGATAAAAGTCATAAGTAACTGTATAGCTGTTACTTATGAATTGGATTCTCTGTTTTGGTAGTTGTTATGCAAAAGCCTTTGCAGGACATTGGTGTCGAATGGCAAGGGGTGGGAACCCTCGTTTTGCTAGCGTGCACAGCAGTACATATAATTCCCTGTTAAATAAAAAGAAATTCCTTGACGACGGTATTTTCATGAAGCATGCATCGCTTTCAACACTAAGTTACCTTGTTCGTTCCCACTGATAACTTTTTATTACATCGTCAGGTTGGTTACTTACGCGTCAAAGCCAATGTACAGTTGTCCATGAGTGGAGACTGGTTTTTGCAAATATATGCCGACTTTATCTAGAGTTTGTCCTTGGGACTCGTTGATGGACATGGCGAAAGCCAGTTTGATGTGCACTGTCGTCTCCGTAAACCGAAAGGTAGATCTAAGTTTGCAGTGATTGAGTCACATGTTTGAAAAAAAAGATGGTTGTTGCTGCTGCACAGGCAGTGAGTATTTTGGCAATGATGATGTGTCGTTTCAAAGATTGTACGGCTAATCGGGTCCCATTACAAATTTTTTGCTTTATGTTCAAAATTGCGTAGTAAAAAAATATAATTTCTGCAAATTTTATATTTAAGATATGTAAAGGGCATTCCTTATGGTCAGATGTGCACTTAGGAACTCGAAATGGTAATGGTTAGCATCTTCAGGAGTGGCGTCAACAAAGACATCTGTACTGAAATGTGTCACAGTCTCTCCGTCAAGTAAATCGAGAAATTTTTGGTTTATTTCATCAACATGGGAATTTTTAGGACATAGAAAAGCTTTGTTGGTAAATTGATGTACATTAAAAGCTTGTAATCTGTGTCAAAATATTTGCTCTACTAAGGAACCTGTACAGACCATTTCGCTATGTGTCTGGAATATGTCGTCATGAAGGCTGTAGTCATCTGTAAGGCTCCCATCTCTAGGTTTCAGAAGCCAACTGCTAAAATTGGGATCTGTATCTCGAACATAATTGCCCCAGTTGTAAGACGTAAAATTTACTCCATGACTGGTTGAACTATAGAGTTCTTTCAACAATGGCTATTTTACTTCCAAGAGGAAAAACCGAACGTATATATGGGAATGAACAATAACAACGCTTCTCTGGCTTCTTAAATGTTATCTAAGCTATCTCTTGGCCACGATTTTGCTCGAAATGGTGTAATTGTTTTTTCATCTATTGTTTTCTTCACTTGTTAAAGCTTTTTTATTTTTAATGAAAAGGTCGTAAATTCCAATTTGATGACATTAAAATTTAAAAAATAAAATAAAACATATCTTTACGATTAGGGAACTTATTAGAATCTATAGTAAGCACGTGACCAATTTAATTTCCTCGATCAATTATTATAATCTAACGTAGCAATTATTATTTTGGATGCCCGTGTTCTTTAGCATCCCCAGGGACTTATGCACACATGAGGCCCCTTTAGTTGTCTGATGATTGAAGCTAAAATTGCTAGTAAACCCCTAGTAAGGGAATATGAGCCTTGTATGTTTTATGTAATTCTTTTCAATTGTTATTATTATTGTTGTTGTTGTTGTGTTTTAATATCATTAAAATGAATTTATTTGTACATTTTTCTCCACTCTGCTTTCAATTGATATTGATAGTGTGCAAAAGTATGATATAGTTATTTAAAACAGTTTCTGTAATTATTTATATTTTTTAAAATTATTTTTATTATGTTATTTATATGAAACAGCTTTTGTTTACTCATTTTCAATTGCTTCTGTTTCGATGATGTCATATGTCTCCATTTATTTGCTTTATTTATTATTGCTAGTATTTTGTTGCTACACTAATCTTAACTGAAAACAAATAAAATTGTTTGTTTTGTTGTTGTTTTTAATGCTTGGCTTTAAATGATTTATAGCTGAAAAAATGCTTTATATACGGGCTTAAACTAAGAATTAGACACCAAAAATGTCGGTTTATTTACATTTAATTTTATAAAAAGGGGTCTAAACATTTTAAATAAAATAGCAGTCTCCAAAATTTAATATTTAAAAAAAAATCAATTGATGCAACGAAATGGTTAGATTATAGTCATGGATCGTAATATTCTGTACATAAGGAGCGGAGCGTCTGTAACATATAAGATAAGAGAGCCTAAAAAAACTTAACATTTCAATAAAATTTAAGGGTTATTTTTTACTGTGTTTTTGTAAAATCTTTGAGAAACTTTTAGGCAAACTTTTAGGTAAGTTAAAAAAAAATTAAACTCGATTCAACCGTTTAAACAAATGTACACAGAAATTTTATAATATTACAATGTACTAGTAAATAATGAGTAAAACTACTTGTATAAACGCTAAGAGTACAGAAGAGTTAAAAAATAATATCATAAACTCTTAGAATCAATTTATGGTGTTGAAAAAAAAAAGATAGATTCCTTGGCTTAATTAATAAGGTTAAACAAAAAGCTGGTAAACTTAAAATTGAGTTGCTCATACAAATATGTATAAACTACTTAGCTTAAGAAGATTAGAAAAAATGGGATGCACTCTAAGAAATTGATAATCAAATAAGCTCAGACTTACAAAGGTTAATCAAAATTAGTAAAATATAAACCTTTAGAAATAACAAAAAAAAAATAAATAAAAAAAATAATAATAAATTACTCTTATGCTTAAGAAAGGCAAATACATGTGGATAATAAAGGTAATTACATTCGGATAAAAACGTTTACTTAAGCATTGTAATCAAATTTGGATAACAATTTGTAATTAAGAAATTCTAACAAATTTGAATAACTGTAGGCTTTTACATATGCAAACAAAAAAGACTAATCTCTTGAGTCTAAGAATATTGCACGATTTTTAAAGCATCGTATTCCCAATACCATATGCCCACACATGAAAGTGAGATGCTATTTATGTTCCTTACCTTCAATTTGGCTTTTCGAGCACATCAAATATAAAAATTAATAATTTTACCCGCTCCTTTTCCACATAACTTAATAGAAAATACAAAAGACAATCATCCCACCATATTGTTTATTAATAAACGTGGGTTTTGGTGGTCGAGAGGTAGCGCTCTCGCCTGTCATACTGATGGTCACGAGTTCGAATCCACACGAAAGTGAGGATTTGTTCTCGGGGCCTGAGGAGTCCCCGAGTCACCTAGCTCCGAATGGGTACCTAACTAGACAATAGTTAGGCGGCTGGGGTAATGCGTGGAACCCCGATAGCCGTGGCCTGTGACCGCTACATCACTTGTCAACAGGTCTGTGGACGCAATTATTTTCTGCATAGAAGGAGCGTCTGTATATCTAAGATAATAAAATTATCTTTTCAAAGCCAGACATATATCAATCATATTTGTTACACTAGCGTTATTGCATGACTCACATGTAAAAGAAAACAAAATCGTGTGTAAACAAAATACAAAAATAAATTGAATATATTTTATGTGTGAAATGAAGAGTTAAATTTACTTCTGATAGTTTCCTCCAGTGATATCCCCTACAGTGATAGCCCTTACAGTGATAGCCCTTACAGTGATAGCCCTTACAGTGATAGCCCTTACAGTGATAGCCTCTGCAGTTATGGCCCTACAGTGATAGCCCCTAAAGTGATAGATCATACAGTGATCACCCTTAGATTTATAGCCATTACAGTGATATCCTTACAGTGATAGTCCTTAAATTGTTAACCCCTAAAGTAATAGATCCAACGGCGATAGCTCTTACATTGAAAGAGGTTACATTCATAGCCCTTACATTTATAGCCCTAATTAAGATGCCCATTAAGGTCGTAGCCTTTACAAAGAGAGCTCCTACATTCATTAGCCCTGAAAGTGATAGTTCTTTACAGTAATATCCATTACACAATTACCCCTAGCAGCAAGAGACAAATGTCATTCTTTAGTTCATTAAATTTTAGCCAGTGATGTTGTACATCTGACTTGAAATGAAACATATATTGTAAAAAAAAAATAATAAATCCATTTATCTAAAAAATCGAAATTTAGACTAAGGGTATCACGTGACAAACATTCCGATAAACTGTATATCTCTCTAAATATTGTTTGTAATCTAGCATTAATGTCACGTGTATTGCCTAAATTATCATTTGCTTAAACCCTGCAAGTTGCAATAGATAAATATAAGTTAAATTCGGGAAACTGGAAGCCGGTGAAAGTTGCCTAGCACATATCAACTGTCCTTTATTGTTTACAGTCATAAATCACTGAACAAGTGCTATAACACCAAAAATAGCTGATTAAATAGAGCAACTTTATCAAATGACCTGAAACAGATGTACATCACTCCCACTACCCCTTAAAAGAAACAGCCTGAGACTTGTCTTTTTTACCCTACACAATGAGTCCTACTCTTGAAGCAATATTTCTTGAACGTCGACCTCAACTGATGAGAGTCAATCCACGCTCAAATGACATTTACTTAGAAAGTGAGCAATGCTCTTCTTCTTGTAAAAAGATGTGTACACCGAATAACTTTGCACTCGCGCGGCAAAAAAGTTTCGTGTAGCTTACTCGGCATTTATTTTGTAAGACAAAGTTGCATCGCGCATCCCACACTGTGCGAATCGTTCACATATCACCCAAACAGAAAAGTATTGCTTATCAAAAGATCAGCCATTAGTTCACCAATTATCTACACAAATGGACTTCGCTCTTTCTACACTTTTCTGTTATCTCAGCTACACAGTGAGGAACTAAATATGGGTGAGACTGTATTCATTCTAATAGATAAGTAGATAGATGTCCGGTACACATGGTACGTTTTAGAATAACAAGACGTCACATAAAAAAGCAAACAATTTTTTTAAACGTTTTGGCAAAGTTCCTTTATCCACGAACAAATAGACAAAAACCAATAAAACTAAAAACACGATATTATAACGTAGTTTAGGTAAGTTAAAACAATCAGCCTTAAAATAAGTAAGTATTTTTTTTTAAAATAAAAATATAACAATATATATGATTGACAAAGGAGTAAACAATAAGTAGCAGATATTGATTAATGTCTACTCAGCTATGTCTGAATTTCATTTTATAAATAATATATATATATATATATTTCTCTATTTGTTCTTTGAAGAAAGTTTTTGCCTAAGCTTCCTTATTTTACGCGGCTTTTTCCCGCTCATACATACCCAGGCGACCAACTGACGCAGTGTTGAAATAGTTTTATTTGCAGCATGCTTGATAATGAAGAAATAGTAAATACTTGATAATTTTAAAATTAAATATATTCATCGCCTCTACTTTCAGAATTGTGTTATAATCATCTTGAAATGAATTACGTCCCTTTTGCGTGTTTAAATGTCTGGAGCAACTTAGGGCCCGAAGAGAAACCAAGTTTTTGAGTTTTGACCATAGCTGTATACAAACACAAGTTATAATTTCATAGATTGTCAATGTCATGATGCAAGTACTTTGCTTCCATAAAAATTTTAAAATAAAGGACATGTTTGTCTTATGGTAAATATTAGGTTACAAAGAATAGTTTAGCATTCTTCAAATTTTTATTAGTAACATTTAAATAATACAGTTTACTCCAATAAATTTTTGGCGATATTCCAATTTCTTGCATGCTGAGGCGGAACAAGCGGGTTCGCGTGGTGCGGACTGCACCGCTTGACAATCGCAATGTGTGACAACAAAACATAGAAACTTCCATGTCCCCATTATTTGGTACTGTAGAGTTCTGTAGCATACGTCCTGAGGGTGTGACACCTGCACTAAGTGACCATAACCCTAGTGACACTATTGCTCGAATGCGTTAATAAGTAGTTTTAAATTCTTCTTATAGTTTTAAATGACCTCTGTAATGCGTTGCTATTTTTAATGAACACGTATTTTTCCCTACAACTATTAACGGAATTTCCCTATGGTCCAATAAAATTAGACCAGAGATTGATTATCCATTCCAATTATAAAACCAGGTCAGTAAAAGAGAAAATCCTGACATTTTGCAGTGTTGTAGCTACACAAGACATAAAAGACAAATAACACTTAATAAGTTGAATTTGTTTTTAAAATTTGTAAGTTATCTTAATTTATTATTTAGTTTTTTTAACACATAAAACTTAAACTAATACCCACTTAGGCTTGAAAAAAATTATTCCTCTTTAAATAACATTTACTAAACGATGGGAAATAATCTAAATCTTAGAATTTAAAATGTTTTATGTTAGCTGAATACTATTTCTGTACAATTTTAATAACTTATTTTTCGCGGTACGCAGTGGCGTCGCTAGGGCGGTGCGGGGGGGGGGGG
>MUZC01000082.1:1919403-1930987 GCA_002072015.1 Radix auricularia | reverse complement strand
GGCGGGCCGCCCCGGGTGACATTATTGGGGGGATGACACCAGACTGTAAAATTCTATATATTCCCGTTTTTTGGCACTGGAAATCTCGGAGGATTTCTATGGATTAAATCATGAGGGGGTGACACCATGAGCTACCGCCCCGGGTGACATTATTAGCTACCGCCCCGGGTGACACCATGAGATACCGCCCCGGTTGACAACAACCCTAGTGACGCCTAGTAAAGCCCTAGGCTATATAATCAAAAATTTTGATTATACGGCTTTTTATTATAATAATAATGTATAGTATTTTTGACGTGATGTACATTTACGGTCGGTCAAAACGCTGTTGGACGGCACATGGGATGTACAAAATGCAACCGAAACTCGTAATGTTATAAGATTTTTTAAAGCTTTCCTTTTTTCTTACAATAAAGAAACAAAATTCATGTAAAAAATACGTACACATGTACATTAGGTTTAAAACATTTTTTTATATTCTTATATATAATTACATTGGGTATTATGTAGGTTAAATTTCTTGATTCAATTTTCAAATTTTACTGAACTTATTTTTGAAAACGTCAATTGTGTGAATTGTAGGAAAATATATCAATACTGATTGATATATATTATGTAAAATATGTTATATCTGTATATAAGTCAAAACATTTCAGAGGCGTTATGAACAGAGATAACACAAAAAGTAATATTTAAACAGTGCCCTATATGCCTTGTACAGGCTCATAAACCCTAACCATGGAAATGCTATAAGGAAACATTTCGCAAAGGATAAAACCAGATTTATATATTTTCCAACAGCCACAGCGTTAGATCCTTCAGGGTAAACAAAGTGTTTGATCTTTTGGTGTATACTGCCGAGAAAAACTGGTTCAAAGCAGTGAATAATAACAATATATAAATACATGCTAATTAAAATGTTTCTCATATGTTTTAAAATTAAAATAAATGCATGCTTTTAAATTATATAGTAGAATCTGCTTAATACGGACACTTCTTGGGCTTTAAAATTTACCAGGCAATATTCTTGATTTTTATATATTTAAACTATTAGAGGAAAAATAGCGGTTATTAAATTGAGAATTTATCCTTACAGATTTTTAAATAAAACAAATATATATTACTCCTATTTACTTTATCTTTAACATAATCAGTCATTAATTTTTTTTATTTTTTTTTTACAGAACTAAAAATTGATTAAACGCATGATTTTATACATCATGTACAATAACTTACAAAAATTCCAGTTTTATGTGTGTTTTTTTTTTAACATGGTAAAGGAGATGATCACACTTCTTATCAACTCCATTTGAAAATGTCGTTAAAAGAAATCTATGAATGCATGCCTAGTGATATATGGTTTGAAGTTTGCGCTAAAAAATGCCTGAATGGTGAGAATAACAGAAAAATTAACTTTCAAATCATTAAAGTTAAATCTGCAATGAAACATACTCTTCCCACCTCTATGACAATCAATATAAAGTTTTGTAAGTGGGATTACACTCTTTTGTTCCATGGAGCCAAGAAAGCGAGTTCTGTAGATGACATTTTTAGGAATGGAATCATGCTAGAATGTGGAGGACCTCTACACGATTTTTCAGACGGATATGGCTTTTATCTGTCGGATGACTATAAAGCTGCCCATGAGTGGGCTTTAAAAGGAAAAGATCTACCGTGTGCTGTTTTGATTTACAGTGTCCCAAATAATCTTCTCTTGTTAGGGCACGGGAAAGGTCTGGATCTAAGCTATGACATGGATTTATGGGCACGTCTAGTGAGGTACCACAGATTAGATGGCAGAGTCGAAGAAGATGCCCCAGATGAGTCGAATCTTTACACTCGATCTTTTATTAAAGGCCCTGTCTGTAAGAATGGATTTTATATTATGAAGGGTAAACCTCAATGGCCTATTCCCCTTGAAGTCGATGGAAGGAGATTTCAGCAATATTGTATTCGCAGTGAACAATTGGCGTACACACTCAGTTCCCTTGTCGTGGCGTTAGTTATTATCATTTAATAAAATTATAATTAAAGATCATTTTATTAGAATGAACGTTTTTAATGTGGAATAAAAATAAAACTATTATGCCAGAAAACATTTTAAAACTGTACCCAACATTTTATCCAAATTTCATTGTGATCGAATAAAAAAATATTTTTTTTTAAAACATACACACATTTCTATATGAAAATTTAAATATTTACATTACCACTAGTTCTATATGTTTTATATTAACATTTATGTTGTTTGCGTATTCAAAATTGAAATGTGTACCTACTGAACAGAACAAGTAATTTAGTCTTTTAAATTAGCATAATATATATGTATTAAAAGCTTTTTAATTGAATTATTTTTTTTTTTTTAAATGTGCCATCTCAAAAATGTAATTGTCATCAATATTAATTCGAGCATTTGATTTTTCTTCAAATGTAATTATTCTTTTAAAAATTTTCATGAAAATCGAAGGTCAAAATATCTTTAGAACTACTAATTTTAAAAATACACATTTCAAAAACTTTGTAAAACTGTTTTTAGGGAATTATGTTTTTCAACACTTTTAAAAAGCATTTATGTAATAGTTGTACATGTGAAATGTATTTTACGCCAATTATTTATTACACCGACTGTTGTAGATTAATAAATGTATTTATGGTGTTTACATTAAATAATCAAGTTTATATATACGCAATGCTAACTTTATTAGCTCTCAATAACAATGAAGATAATGTTAATGAAAGTAGGCACAAAATAACATGGAATTTTAAAGAAGGAGAAATTACTTTTATAATTAAAAACGTAATGTCTATGTTTAGAACATGTGTATCTGATCTAGTAACTAGACCTTATTCTTTATCATTTATCATTCTCGTGACACATAATGTGCTTAGACTCAAATTACGTAACATGCCCTTGATTGTGCAAAATACTGTAGCCAACACCTCTTTATCACCTAGTGCACAGTGAACAAATTAAATATTTTGATTATTCCTTTTAACTTCCTGCTTCTTCTTTTTTTTTAAAGAGCCATAACATTTTGAGATAAGTGTAGATTTTAAACCAGAATTATTTTATTACATAAGAGCGTCATAAAATAAATGAAATGAAGAAAATATGCGATTCGACCTGAAGAGCTATTTCAACTTTCTAAAAAAAAATATTGTTTCATTGTAAATAAGGTGAATAAAAATGAAATCCTTTTCGACAATCCTCAGATATCTTATATGTTACAGACGCTCCTTCTGTACAGAAGATTATTGCGTCCTACGTATTTCTATGATTTGTGTTTAGTCCTGTATTCTTACTAGAGTTTTAAAAGATGATAAAGTGGAGGCTTTCCTGGTTTCTTCAGGCAACCCATTCCACGCCCGAATACCGGACGGAAAGAAATAAAACGTGTATGTGTTTGTTCTTGCATATGGAATAAGAAAGGTGTTTTTAACTTTATGTCTATTTGAGGTTTGTATTAGGTTATCTTTGTGTTGTATTTCTAAATTAGAATTAATTGCCTTATGTATAACTACTAATTTACTCTTGTTTCTTCTATCCTCTAGTGTTTCAAGGTTTAATGATTTAACTAACGGTATTACTCTTGTCAGTTTTGAATATTCTCCAGTAATGAATATGGCAGCTCTTTTTTGGATTTGTTCTAAGTTCTTTTGTGGATGGGTCCCATACTGAAGATGCATACTCTAGTATAGGTCTCACCAGGGTCAGGTAGAATTTTAGTTTTATATCTTTGTTACATTTGTAAAAGTTTCTTTTCATAAAGCCTAAGGTTTTGTTTGATTTTTTAATAACTTCATTGACATGGGGATTCCAAGATAGTTTATCATTTATTATGACTCCTAAGTATTTCATATCTTTAGTTTGGGTTAGTTCTTTTCCATAAATGAAATATTTTGAATCTATTTGTTTCTTTTTTTTTTTTTGTTACTCTAAGCAGTTGACATTTTTCTGGGTGGAAGGACAGTTAGCTTCCCATTTTATTAATTCATCTAAGTCTTTTTGTAAAATGTTGCTATCTTGTTCTGACTTGATTGTTCTATAGATTACACAATCATCAGCAAATAACCTACTTTAGTTCCTGTTGAGATATTGTTGGGTAAGTCATTTATATCAATTAAAAATAGTAAGGGACCTAGGACAGTTCCTTGTGGAACTCCTGAGTTAACCTTTATTGGTGTAGATTTAGAACCATTAATCATTACAGTTTGCTCCCTACCCAATAGGAAATCTTGTATCCAGTGATGTAAGGGACCTGAGATTCCAAAGTATTTAAGTTTTTTGAGTAAACTAAGGTGGTGAACTTTGTTGAATGCTTTTGAGAAGTCTAGTAATATTGTATCAATTTGATCATTATTATCTTAGCTTTTGATAGGCCTATCAATTGTGTTTTGTTAAATTTAAAAAAAAATCGTGATTTCAGTGCTTGGCCAGCTTATTTAAACACTAAGTTATTTTCTGTTTTAATGATATATATTTTTCTCTATTTTTTTCATGCCTGTATGAAAAAATGTTTTCTTTGTTTTGTATTTGTAATTTGTTCGAAATAAATACAATATCCTAAAGCCACACATAATTATTTTTGCAAATCATTAAAAAAATTACCCTTATATTAATTTGATTCTTTTGCTCTATTAAATTTATACAGACCTAGAAGACAAAATTATATTTTATAGAAAAAGTAAAGCTAAATAACATTTATAGTTGACTGATTAAGTTTTTCAGACGACCCTCTGACCTGATGCTTAAAAAGCTGATATTTTTATTAGCTTTTTTTTTAGCAACAAATTTAAATTGAGCAGTGCAGAATTAGATCAAGCATGAAATAATTAGTAGTTATAATTGCACATAAAATTAAATAGTGTTGACGCCGTCGACTAAAATGTAGTCTTGAAAACATTTTTATGTATATATGTGTGTATATATATATGGAGAGAAGACGCGAATTTTTTTTTTTCATTTGTTTGACTTTGGATAGTCATTAAACAACTACTCCGTAAAAAATATATTAATGTAAAGTAACGTCTTGATGTTCCACAACAAACTTCAAAATTTAACCATTTATAAGTATCTTGTGTCATTTTTGATGCTCCCTCTGAAATGCCCGATATTCAACTACATACTTATGAGGATGTTATGAAGTTTTACAATCTGACATAGCAGAGACTTCAATGTAAATTGAACAATAAAGATCCTCCACATCACAATGTGGTAGAAAAAAGGGACAACAAAATTAGAACAAATATGGCACAAAGCTTCTATACCACATGTAAGCCACCGCCGTGTCCAAGAAATGTTGAACAAGTACCACAAGACATTCATGAATATGCTGAAGCCATATAAGTCTAGAAAAGACTCAGAACCATATCAAGAGAAAATATCTCAGTTTAAAGATGGATCAAAAAAAACTATTTGACATTTGCTCATATACATTTCCTGAGTTTTATGCGTTGGAAGCGTGAGTTTAAGAGCTCAATGCGCCATAGGAGTAGGAGATCAGGGTGCTATCTTATCTTATCTTTGATATACAGACGCTCCTTCTATGCAGAAGATAATTGCGTCCACAGACCATGAAAGATGATCTGTTGGCAAGTGATGCAGCGGTCACAGGCCACGGCTATAGGGGTTCCACGCATTGCCCCAGCCGCCTAACTATTAACTTGTTAGGTACCCATTCGGAGCTGGGTGACTCGGGGACTCCTCAGGCCCCGAGAATAAATCCTCACTTTCGTGTGGATTCGAACTCGTGACCATCGGTATGACAGACGAGAGCGCTACCTCTCGACCACCACGTGCTATGAGAGTACGAGCTCATTGCGCATTGAGACTAGGAGGTTAGGGTGCTATGAGAGTAGGAGATCAGAGTGCTATGAGAGTAAGAGCTCAGAGTTCTATGAGAGTAAGAGCTCATTGCGCCATGAGAGTCGGAGGTCAGGGTGCTGTAAAAGTAAGAACTGTTTTTGCCATAAGAGCAGTAGACCAGGTTGGTATGAGAGAATGATTTTTTCTTACGATGGGAGTAGGACCTCATGATGCCATGAGAGGAGGCCCCCATGATGCCATGAGAGGAGGCCCTCATCATGCCATGAGAGGAGGCCCTCATCATGCCATGAGTGTAGGATACGGAAAGTGCCTCACTTTCAATTTTGTATTTTTCGGCACATTAAATTTATAGTTTAAAAAAAAAAACGATTTTACCGTCATCTTTTCTCATTAACCCTTATGTAAATACAAACACATTCACCAAAGTCTATTTTAATTTTTTTAAAAGGAGTTATCAATTCAATACCGGCCATTGATAAGCCTAACTTTTCTTAATCCGAGTTTTTCAATCTGGAGCTAAAATCCTTATCTTTTGACTCTCATGTTAAACAACACAAAGTATTGCCAGTGTCACAGGTAAAGAAAGTGAAGTAGGGTTGTGGTAAATTATTTTATTAAATTATGTAAATTAAACACAATTACGTGTCTTTAAATTTTTAGGTCTGTTTTTGTGGCATGAAGTGTTCAATTTATCATTGTGAACAATTCGACTAGTACTTTCAGTTTGTTCAACATGTTCCTGATAGCTCTTACATATCATTACAACCAACATCTTAGGAGTGGCACGTATCCTGTGTGCTAGCAATCTAAGTTACAGTATGAAATAATTATTTTAAAACACGTTAATTGTTACGTAATACACAGGAACCGTGAAGAATTGTATAATTTGTAGCTTAAATATATTCATACTTCTACTTTCCAAACTAAGTAATTTACTTGATAAAATAGATTACAACATGTTGTGTGTTTAAATTTCCAAACTCCTTTTAGACCAGGAAAAGAAACTTTTTACAACGTCTTGATGGGTGGCTATATGTGTATCAATTAACAAGACATGATTCTATGGCTTGTAAAATGTTAAAACACAGTTCCTTTGCATCCGTCAAATATTTAAAATGAAATTATATAATTGCACGTGCCAAATACCCATGCTACGCTAAGGGGTAGGCACAATAAAAACAACTTTTTAGCGCATTTTCGAGAAGTCGAATGCGCTATTGCACCCGTTTTGTCCGTCCGTCCGTCTGTCATCACCCTAGATCTCAGCATCCATAAGTCCTAGACCCATGATGTATATATGTTTTTTGTATGTCCTGACCTGCCATTTGTGCATCAACACTCAGTTACTTAGTCCGTTAAAAAACCCCGTTAAAACTACCAAAAAATTTTGCGAATCGAGAGATAACACTGGCGCAGGCAACGGCCGCCATTGCCGGAAGTCGAATAGCGTGCAAAAAGTATTACTTTTTTGTTGTTGTTGTTGTTGACGTCATTAGAATATGTGTAAAAGTTTAGAGAGTTTTGCGTCATCATTTGTGGTGACTTCAATCAAGATCTTAGCGGCTCAGGGGCAGAAATTGAAAACTTTTTCGAAACAAGCTTCAACATTCAACTACTTTCAACAAGATTGGCAACCACGATCTATAAAACAACAATTGACGGAGTATTTGGGCGATTAGCTGATCACAATTTAGAATGTTTCATTTATGAGTCCTATTTCAGTGACCACAAACCACTTGTAGTTAGATTAAAGAGAAAATAAACATTTTTAAAATGTAAAGAAATGACTTTTAAATAAAAAAAATTCAGGTATATTCATTACACAAGAAAGTTCATAAATATATGTCCAAAATCTAAACACAATTACTGATAACTACATAATGCTGATATCTAACATAAGTACTGATACATAATACGAAAATGCGCTAACACGTCCTGAGTCCAAAAAGGGACCAGGCTTAACATGATTTTTTTCGTTTTGGGTCTCAAATTCTCCATTAAAATTATTGTAAACGAATCTTAAAATTAGGGCAGTGATAAATCAAACCCATTCTTAATAAAGAGAACGATATGTGTATCGAGAAAAAAATAAAAATATTGATAATTTACATATTACCCATTATTTTTTGTATTTCTGCTTTAATATAACATCATCATTATCATCCGTGGTTCTACAGCCCATGTAGGGCCCTGGCTTGCTCCACCACATCCTTCCAGATACTGTCCATGGAGAGCCCTGGCTTGCTCAACCACATCCTTCCATTTAGATCGATTGATGGCTTTTCTTCACCATGCTTGAACCCCTTTAATAACGAATGCTATATACTCTACCAGAAAAACACATGTCGTTAGCAGTTACAAAAATGTAACGGGCAAGGCTCACTTTCATTTCACGTGAATCAAAACATGAAAACAATATTTTCCTTATAATGTATTTGGTTCTTAGAAATAGCTCGCTGAACACCCATTTCATTTATAGCCTAAGCATTAAATTAGTTCAAGACGAATATGATATTTTTATCCAGATATTATTTGTGAATAATGTAGCTTGGGGAGAGTTGAAAATATGGATTATTTTTTTAATGGAACATGCTCCTTTAATGATCATAAAAACAAAAGAACCATGCTGCTTTTTAAGAAAATGGTGAGACATTGATCTCCTTATAAATTTTATGTTGATCATTCTTTGTTCCCGCACATTTTTTTCTAATAGTAACAATTCACTTTAAATCAATTTTTATTCCTGTTGTATACTATTCATCTAAAAATCTCGAAACAGCTTGTCACAAAATGAGTTTTTGTCAGTGTGTTTTTTCGACATAAGACGCACTTTTTTATTCTATATCCTATTTATAAGTCGTAATACCCGTGATATTTCTTTACACTTGATATATTTACACCTTAAAGAACAATTTTACCGAAAGCGTATGTCATTCAAACGCATCCCTCGAGAAATGTACCCAATTTTTAGCGCATTTTTGAGACGTCGAATGCGCTATTGCACCCGTTTTGTCCGTCAGTCCGTCCGTCATCACCCTTGATCACAGCATCCATAAGTCCTAGACCCATGATGTATGTATGTTTTTTGTATGTCCTGACCTGCCATTTGTGCATCAACACTCAGTTACTCGATCCGTTAAAAAACCCCGTTAAAACTACCAAAAAACTTTGCGAATCGAGAGGTAACACTGGCGCAGGGAACGGCCGCCATTGCCGGAAGTCGAATACATCATTTTTCAAGCATTAAAGAGTGGTACGAAAGCGTGCAAAAGAATTTTTTGGACGTTATTAGAATATGTGTAAAAGTTTAGAGAATTTTTCGTCATCATTTGTGGTGACTTGTAG
Organism: Radix auricularia; assembly: GCA_002072015.1. Classification (NCBI taxonomy): domain Eukaryota; kingdom Metazoa; phylum Mollusca; class Gastropoda; family Lymnaeidae; genus Radix; species Radix auricularia. Next base: position 1,921,815 of record MUZC01000082.1, on the reverse strand, counting down.
TTAGATTAAAGAGAAAATATTTTTTTTTTAAATGTAAAGAAATTATTTTTAAATTTGAAAAAATGTCAAGTATATTCATTACACAAGAAAATTCATAAAAATATGTCTAAAATCTGAACACAATTACCGATAACTACATAATGCTGAATTTTTTTAATTTTAAAAGTCATTTCTTTACATTTTTTTTTTATTTTCTCTTTAATCTAACTACAAGTGGTTTGTGGTCACTGAAATAGGACTCATAAATTAAACATTCTAAATTGTAATCAGCTAATCGCCCAAATACTCCGTCAATTGTTGTTTGATAGATAGTGGTTGCCAATCTTGGTGAAAGTAGTTGAATGTTGAAGCTTGTTTAGGAAACGTTTTTAATTTCTGCCCCTGGGCCGCTAAGATCTTGATTGAAGTCACCACAAATGATGACGTAAAACTCTCTAAACTTTTACACATATTTTAATGACGTTAAAAAAAACTAATACTTTTGATAATACTAAGACTTCTGGCAATAGCGGCCGTTGCCTGCGCCAGTGTTATCTCTCGATTCGCAATGTTTTTTGGTAGTTTTAACGGGGTTTTTTTAACGGATCGAGTAACTGAGTGTTGATGCACAAATGGTAGGTCAGGACATACAAAAAACTTATATACATCATGGGTCTAGGACTTATCGTTGCGGAGATCTAGGGTGATGACAGACTGACGGACAAAACGGGTGCAATAGCGCATTCGACTTCTCGAAAATGCGCTAAAAATTTCCTGGATAATCCATTGCGTCATTCCTGAAAATGAATCACATTCCACCTATTAAACCACGCAAATAAAAGGCAAAGTCCAGAGAAGTCAAACAGTGCATGGTAAGACTTAATCCATAATAATAATAATAATAATAATAATTTAAAATTGATTTTAAAAATTCATGAGTCTAGTTTTGTAACAAAAAATAGCTTATCCTCGCCAAAACACGGAAAGTATTATCTGTTTCAATTACTTTGATAAAGTGTAGGGAATCAAATAAATTTTAGTTTAAAAGGTGATTTCAGGTTTGCTAAAAAATAAATAGTTTACAGTAATTTTATCTGATTTCACTTAAGTACTAGAATGGAATAAGATTTTCATAAGACTTTTCCTAATTTTTATGTAATGTTTTAATAAACATTTTACGTATTATATTTTCCACAGTCGTACATTTATAAATTTACAACACAATTTATAGGAGTATGTACCATTACTCCGATATTATTTAAGTTTTATCTTGATTTTTGGAAAGTGTAAATTTTTATTACTGATTTTAATTTGAAATATTAAAATTGAAAATATTATGCAAGAAAAACCAAAGGGATATTTTCTGAAGTATATTATATCTGGCTAAAGCTCTCAAATTTCCAGAAGCTCTATGAACTCGAATAATGTAACAATATTTTTGCACATATTCCCATTATAGTTTGACCCGTGCGCATAAACTGAAACCACTGAACAGCCACAGACAAAATGTTTTGGAATGGGTAAATCCAGATGTATTGAATTTCCACACCTCTAGTGTTACATATTTTAGGGTAGTCAACGATTTCATACTTAAGGTCAATAGCGCTAGGACGAATTATTTTTAATTTAATTTTTTTTTTCGATAACATTTGGGATCCCAAAGTTTATGTACAGGACAGCGAATATTATTATTGTCTTACAGTTATGACGAAAAAAAATTGATCCCTTACATACCATTATGGTCAATGAGAGCAACGAGTTTCATTGTCCACTAACGAGCATGGGATTATCTGGTTGGCACAATGCCATGTGGGCATTGCGAGTACCATTGCTCGAACACGCGACTCGAGTTCTTGCAGTAGTTCTGTAGTCCAGCGTGCTACAACCTAGATCACTGCACCAAATTTATGAAGAAAGAGGTTTGAAAAAAAAAGCAATAGGTGTTTACAATTTAATAAAATAACTTACCACAACCCTACTTCACTTTCTATAAGGTTCATCAGACACACACAATCTGATTAGGGAAAACTTCTTAATTTTAAAAAAAAATGTAACAGATTGATGCAAAAACTTTAAGTAAATCAATTATTTTTTCTGGTGTATTCCATTTACTTTTGGTTAAATATGTAGTGAAGACTCAATAATTGGTTAAGAAAGAGCTATGGACGACTACAACAAACTAATGAGGCACATATTCCGCAAACTTCGAATTGAAAAAAGCGAATTGTACCCCTGCGGGATAGATGCGAAAAAGTCGGAACATGGGCTGCAAAACTGGCCTCTGTGCCACCACGCCCGAACAACCATTTGGCCCAAGAAAGCTACCCTCGATGATTAAACTGTATGATGGAGTGAACATATTGACAGCCACATTGCAGATCATTACATTATAGGGCTAGTGATCTAATTCCTCCTGCAAAGATTTTGAGAATG
>MUZC01000082.1:1879592-1909704 GCA_002072015.1 Radix auricularia | reverse complement strand
ATTTAAAAAAAAAAAAAAAAAAAAAAAGTTAATTATAAATTCATTGGCATTATATTGAACTACTTATATGTAAATATATCTTCTAACAATGTTTTATTTAAAAATAAATATTTATACTTAAGTTTTAACAATGGCCCAAAAACAAATAAATGTGAAGAAAAACAACATAAGAAAAATGTGATTATGAGGTCTTAGAAAAAAATCATAACTTTCGAACCCCTTTGGGATAAAAAGATGATATTTATATATTTTTAATCATCTAGCAATTTCAATGCATTTGTGTTACGTTTAAATTTTTTTATGTGAAATTTTCATATTAACATTTCAGTTTTATGACGTCATATAGCTTTATCTTTAGCTTTATTCAAAATTATCGATTAATTAATCGGTTATTTTCAAAAAGTTAATGATTAAAAATAAAATCATCGATAACATCCATCATAAATATTTTTTTAACAACTGAAAAGTGTTGTTAAAATTATTGATCCTATGCCTTTTTTTTTTTTTTTTTTTGAGAGAGAGAGAGAAAGCAGTACTATGTAACAGTGCTCTGATAAACAAGAGACAAAATTTAATGATTTAGACTGCTTTTTTATCAACGGTAACCCATTGACAAATGTTAGCAAGGCTATGCATAAAAAGGCACTCATAGCATCGATCTTGTAATTGAAAGATGTTCTTGTTGTCTTCGAATAATTTCGTATAATTTTTCTTTATTTTTTTATTTACCTAGAGATGTCAGCAATTGATTGCTTATTAGGTTGAGCTAATTATTTCTACACTCCAGTTTTTAGACATGATTAGGTGTCGACGCTGCATATAATTTACTATTGAGAGTGTTAATCTCCAATTTTTCGCTGTTTAGATAATCTTTCGTGCATTTTTAAGACATGTTCAGTATCACGCACCGGGTACACAACTGTAGGGTGATATGTGCAGTTACACGAAGGACAAGATTCATGATGCCAAGAGTACACATTTGAACCCAGATCTCGTGTTTAGCTTTGAAGACATGTACATTTTTTAGAGGTTGCCCAGAGGCCTACGTATCCTATGATAAAGTAAAATTACATAAATACATTTTCCCTTTGCCGCAATTAACGCTCTATCTATTGACCAACATGATAGGAGTTGCGTTGTGCTATTTTGCAAGAAGCTTTTCTTTTTTTTTTAAAGAAAAACTGTTTCGGCAGACGATCAATGAGAAGCGCTGAATTCACTCCACCTGGTTTCCAGTCTATATCGTAACTACGTCCATTTATTGAAATTTTTACATAAACTTTTGTATGTGATAATTAGATATGTTAAGAAAAATTGAGAATACAATGTCTTTACTCAAGTTGTCATATTTTTTTATTTCATAAAATGCAATTATAGATTAAAATAATGCTCAATATAAGTGTAATAAATTGATAAATATATACAATTTAGCTTCAAGTCATTTTGTTGGTTTACATATTCTTAAAATCAATAAAATTTGGTTTTTACCTTGTGAAATTTGCAGGTGAAAGTCACTTTAATAACAAACTAATGAAAGAAAAGCGTTTCGTGACATTTTCTCAGTCGGAATTTCAAAACAGGGCCAAGGAATTAGTTACAAAACATTATAAGATGATATGTTGGGCATTCAGTTTAAATAATACTCTTGAGTATTGTTATAAATAGATTGTGTCATGCAATACTAATGTATGCGTCTTAATTTAAATCATTTAAAAATTATAGATTTATTGATCTCAACCACATGTATTCTCTGCGTATTTTTTATAGATTCTTTTTTTATGAAACCTAATGATGACTATTATAAAGGTTTTAATTTTCATATTAATATGTGTGTTCACTTAAAAACTTTAGAAAAGATCCTATATGTATGCTAACATACAATCTCTCAGTGAACAAAACTTTTTCAAATAGCATAAAATATATTTAAGGCATGTTCTAAAAACACTTATATAATGGATGTTCACATAAAAGTATTAAATATTTTAAATGAAAGAAACGACTGAAATTCCAACGTTCTGGTTCATGAACAGTAAAAAATTACATGTACTTACAGTTAAAAAGGAAAAGATCAGGATATTTAGCAATATCATTTTACAATTTATATGATAAATTAAGCAATCAAGAAATCGAAAACTTGCATCTCTTTAAAACATTTCGATTTCACCCAATATTTCCTTTAACATAACACTGCTTCACTTTCTTTAAGATTCATCAGACACACATCATCTAATGAAGCCAAGATTTTTCATAATTTTTTTTAAAATTGGAAAGATTGTTGCAATAAATTAAAGTAAACATTAATTTTCTTATTGTGGTCTTTTGCCTAAATATGTAGCCCAAACTTAATAATGGGTCGACACAACCTGCGCTAAAGTTTTGAAAGATATACACTTAAGCCAATTACGGATAGCCAAGAACAAGTAACAAAAATCATCATTTCTTATTTTCAAAAAAACAACATATTTTTAATTTTAAAAAAAACGTTTGAAATGAAAACAAGCATTAATCCAATTTTTTTTTCTACATAAATAGTTCAGACCTTATCGGCAATTACAATTTTGTGAACAAAGTTTTGAACAAATAGTTGATAATAATTTCTGCTACAAATATAAAATATATAGAAATAGTTGAACAAATAAGCATTTTTAATTATTTTATAAATGTTATTTAATGGAGTATATTGATATTAACGTAATTATTCTCCTTTATTTTGTTGTTGATTTGTTATTTTTAAAAATATCCAGTTTAAACCAAAATTAGAAATCCACCCTGTTTTATATCATTTTCCAAAATTTCATTTTTTCTCTTATGTTTACGTAATTATATTTTTCTTTGTTGGGGAATGCCTTATATAGTATAAATATGTTTTAATTCTTTTGTAAATTATTTTTACTGAAGAAGGCATTAGCCGAAATTTGATATTATTTGCTTAATAAATCCCTTACTTATTGAGGTGATTAAACTATTGGTGTTTTTTTTTTAGTTTTAAGCCGGTAAAAATTATTTTAAAATGTAACAACGTTTTAAAAATATTAAGGTTCTATCAAACTCAACTGACAGCTAAGTTATCACACAATATTCTATTATATTGAGATATTTCACATACTGTCACAAGTACGCCACTCTTTTTAATGAACATAAATGATTTAAAAAACAGCTACAAAAGTTATTTGCTGATGATTGTATAATTTGTTGAACAATGAAATCAGAAAAAGATCGCAAAAACCAACAAAAAGATCTAGATGAATTTTTAAAATGGTAAAGTAACTGTAATGTATCTGTCACAAGCGTCCTAATAACTGTAGCTGGACCGCTTGCGCCAGATTCATAACATTTCTATTACACAATGAATAACGACACTCGAGCCAAAACAAATTTTAATGGTCAACTACTTGATATAACCACCTAATTCTCCGCTGCCCAACGTAATACACCCATTCCCCGGACGTCGATCAACACAGGTCCCTTTCTGACACTTTTACGCTGATTAAACCAATCACCCTACCCTGACCACCAATCACACTGACGCGTGGGGGTCACACGTAACAAATACAACATGATCATTCGTGACTATATCTTTCCACCTAGAAAGTGTATAATGTGTTCAGAAAAACAAAGTTAAAGATACAAATCAATTCACGGTAACCAGCAAATCCAAACTAAAGATACAAAATACTTCGGAGCATAAAAAAGTGAGAATTAATCATGCCAATAGTTATTAAAAAAACAAAATAAAAAAAAAAAAAAAAAAAACCAAAAAAAAACAACATTACACTAGGCTTTATAAATAGAAAATTTTACTGATGAATCAAGGATAGAAACTGAAATGCAACTAGTCTATTCATCTACTGCAGGAGACCCATAGACCGACGAAAACATAGAAAAACTGGAACAATTTTTTTTAAAAAAAGAGCTGCCAGATGGTTAACCGTCAAAAAGGCGACGATAAATTGGGCCCGACAAAACGGGGCTGGACAAATAGATGTTAATGGAAAAAATACACTAAACTATTATAACGTATTTTAAATCACCTGTTCAACGTCAGATTTAGTTCACAAGAAACAAAAATAATATTTATCACAAGAAACAGCTACTCAATAGTCTTTATGGTATCAAATACAAATAGTTTGTTGATAATAAATAATATTATAACTTCATATGAAATATTTGTACGATTTTCCCACTGTCTAACAAGGTGAAATGTTGAACAAAATTTAATAGCAGAAGATAAAAATTAAAAAAAAATAATAATAATTTTGTATACCAATATAAACGATTCGTCCCGGGGACTTTTTGACGAGTAACCCTGCCGTATTGATAAATAGAGGATAGAAAACGGAAATGAAAATAATACATAAAACAATTCGCTTTAACCTGGAAATATAAAAAAAACCCATAAAACCAAAGTTTTCAACTATAAATCCTTTAAATACGAGACACAACTATTAAGGTCGTTCATAATAATACGTAGCGCAAGACAACCCGAAAATACAAAATTTTAGTTATGTCTCGTTAAACATGTTTAAAATAATGCGCACCCATCGTGAATATATTTTTACAAAGAAAGTCAATATAATACGCCCCTTATTGCGCGAAAGGAAAGGTTGCTCTATATAATACGCACCATGACACTGTATCTCAAAAAAATAACATGACCAATAGAGATAAATAAAATGAAAAAAATATTCGATAAGTTAATTACAGTATATTTTTATGCAATCGATCTGAAATTTTGATACATTCTTTTCATCATCGGTATAAATCTTTCTGGAAAAGTTCAGCTCACTAGCTTACGAGGACGTGGTTAAAAAAGACATCCACAGCTTTTTCCGGCAAGCAAACAAAAATCTCAAAGGGCTCAAACAGACACCACGAGTTAATATTAAGGGTTTGAAAAAAAACAACAAAGGAGAATGTAATGCAACCATACATAGACATAAGGGTATAATCAATTCTCTTCTGCTGTGTTGAAGAACAAACACATAAATTTATATTTCCTCATGTAAAACAATCAGACGTTGAAATATTGTTTGCCTGAAAAAAAATACAGAAAACTAAAAAAAAAAAAAAAACAATATTAAACACTCGAGTAAACAAGCAAGACTACACATAAACCGCGTTTCAGCGTAAAATGCAAAAAAAAAAATCTTCCGTTTGGAAGGAGCATCTGTAAAATTTGACATAAAAAGACATCAAATAAAACTGTATTATGTACCTAATTCACGTTGATATATTTAAGTAAGATACATAAAAAAGGGGCTGAAACTTTTTCTGTACAAAATTACAATATAATTTTTTAAAAAAAAATATTTTAATTTTTTGATAATTATTATTGTTATTGTTATAAAATTTTTAAAATTACCTAATGTAATATTTAATTAAAAATAATAATTTCATACAGCATAATGACAATATTAACGCCAACCTCATTACTGTGATCAAGAACCTATACAACAGAGCATCCAGCGCAGTACTCTACAACGGCAAGCTGGGAGATTGGTTCAAGACCACTGTTGGTGTCAGACAAGGATGTTTACTCTCCCCCATCCTCTTCAACCTCTTCCTAGAAAGAATTATGACTGATGTGCTCGAAGACCATGTCGGAACGGTCAGCATCGGAGGAAGGATCATAACTAACTTACGCTTCGCCGATGACATTGACGGCCTAGCTGGCAGCGAGGACGAACTAAAAGAATTCCTTGCAAAGCTAGAGAAGACGTCGAAGGCCTATGGCATGGAAATTAATGCAGAAAAGACCAAGGTCATGGCAAACAAGAATTTCATAAGTGANATACGGATAAACGGTCAAAGACTCGAGGAGGTCCCTACCTTCAAATACCTAGGGGCTGTAATATCCGATGAAGGCTCAAAGCCAGAAATTCTTGCCAGAACGGCTCAAACAACTGCAGCACTAAGCAAACTGAAAAACATCTGGCAAAGCAAGAAGCTCTCCCTGAGACCAAAGATTCAACTAATGCGCTCTCTGGCGATGTCAGTCTTCCTCTATGGTTGTGAGGCTTGGACGCTCACCGCAGACCTCCAAAAAAGAATTAGTGCGCTTGAGATGAGATGTTTTCGAAAGGTGTTAAACATCTCCTACACAGCGCACATCACGAACGAAGCGGTCCGCGACAAAATAAGGGCTGTCATTGGCCCTTACGAGGACCTTCTCACCTCAATTAAAAAGAGGAAACTAAGGTGGTACGGGCACGTGTCAAGATCTGGAGGTCTCTCTAAGACGATATTGCAAGGCACAGTCCAGGGAAGAAGGAAAAGAGGCAGACCAAGGACGAGTTGGGAGGACAACATCAAAGAGTGGACCGGCCTTTCATTTAGCGATTCCCAGAAGGCAGCTCAGAACCGTGACACCTGGCAGGAGTTAGTGCGCAGCTCAAAATGGTGCCCCAACGACCCAGCGTCGGGTTAAGGGACAGTTCAAGTTCAAGTTCAAGTTCATAATGACAAATTAGATTAACTCTGAATTCAACATTCTATATACCTAAGGTTTACATCTATGCACCTAACTAGACTTGACTAAACTCAAGTTATGTACTGGTAGATGATTTATGATATTTAAAAACAATAATTACGGTATTAATATTTGCAATATTATATTTTTTAATGAACACTTTTAATTTTCTTCAAAAGACAACACATTTTCAATTGGTTATTAGAACCAATGAAAGAAAACTTCCAATAATTGTATAGAGCCTTTGCAAAATATTCTAAAATTTTGTGGATACGATTAGGACAAGAGTTAATTTTAAAATGTATTGACATTATAAACAACAGTTAACTTAAGTAACATTAAAGTGTATCACTTAATTCTAAAGAGAAAAAAATATCAATGAGACACATTATATGTATCATTATTTTCCAATGGGGCATAACTGGTACTTAGTTATGCGCCATTTCATATTACGACACTTGAGTTTAAAGATAAATTTAGATTGATGTGTCAACAAATGTTTTTTGGATACTTTGGATTTCACCGCAGCTAATTTCCTTTATTTTTTATTTTTTATTTTCGTTTTGTTTGTGTCTTGTATGTTCGTTGATAAAGGCTCTTTGCCGTAACGTTCGCTGTTTTGTTACGTCCGGTCAGACTAACCCTTACCTTGTTTACTTCTTTTCCATTTAATTTTGTATAAGCCTGATTGCAGTCCTACCCCTCATTTTGTGTCAGACACCCTAGGTCCTGGGAAAATATCCTTGCCTTCGCATGGATTCGAACTCTTGACGATCGCACGCCAGTTGAGTGCGCTGCCACTCAACCACCTTGTCCCACGCACGCACAAACACACAAGAGAAAAAACAACACTGAGCTCTTTTGGTGTATCATTATTTTCCATCAAAGTTATGCGCCATTCCATAAACTACTAGGCCGCTCATAGTTTAAAGATATTTTAAAATTTCTTTGTGTAGAAGGGAAAGCCCCTTACCTGTTTGGAGAGTCTCATGGGATATAAATAGATGCCCTCATTGGCTGCTCCATTGGCCTAGCAACATCAATTTTAATGATATCTTGTGCTTGACCTAGCAACACAAATTGTTATGAAACTTTTTATCATTCACAATCCCCCTTAACTTATGCTTTTTTCACAACAACTCCTTAACATTTGGTATGTCCTCAGTTTAAATTTTATACCAAAGTAACAGTAAACACTGCACACACTAATATATAATATATATTTTAAAAAATGTTAAAATATTTCTGGCACGAAATAACTCATAATGAAAAAAATATTATAGGGAGGTTCTCGTAACCACGAAACAGCGTTAGTCGGGACTTGACCATCATAACCCGAAGACTTCCCGTGCACAAATTCCTTTAATAGAAAAATAAAACTAACTCATAAACTCAAAGCCATTTAATTCATACAAATATATATATTACATTTATTTTTAAAATCTTCACCCCCCCCCCCTGTGGCGAAATTTTGTGAGCCCACTATTATTTGCACCAGAACGAATCAAAACAAAAGGGAAATCACTCTTCAAGAGGTCAAGGAGCAGAGGTCAATAATTATATATGCAATGAACTTCCTGGAAATGAGGCTGTCCCGTCTGATATAAAACTCGGCGATTAGAATATAACTTTCTCTCTCTTCCGCTCAACCATTGATGGAGTAAGATATCGATTTGATTGTTCAACCCACTAGACCAAATCTTTTACCATCCGTTGATCGATGAAGCCGACGCAAAGAATTCGTGGCCAGAATCTATTCTGGTTTCTAGGCACCCGACTGTTCTGCAAGATAACCTGAACTCCAGACAGCAACCGTCCAAACGAAGTGTCGTCACACCCGGATCAGGAGCTGGACTCACCGCTATCCACGCGACCTGCAACCAACCCCTACCTCACCCTGCACTGATCGACAGGACCAGAGGAGGACAAATCATCATTACCAGCTTACTCCAAGTGTAAGGCTGAAGCTAACCACTCAGGTTGTTGTTTACACCTCAGAGTGGTTGGAACCGGTTATTCACACCATCCGTGATTACCGAAGTCACCTGGAAACATAGGTGAAGCAGCCAACAAGAAGCCAACTGCATTAGTTGATGCCTACACATCACCTGGGTAGAAGCCGGTTATTCACACCAACCGTGATTACCGAAGTCACCTGGAGCCATAGGTGAAGCAGCCCATAGGACAGCATTGCAGAACCAACCGTTCACGGAACGGGGCAGTCATTCCTATAAAATTTAAGTATACCCTATAATTATAATATTGATTGGCACAAGCCTTATGATGAATTTTGGCCATAACGGAACTTGTTTCCGCTCACTGTAAATATTGTAAAATAAATTATTATTACAATTTCACCTAATTGTTTGTTGATTATCGTATTGTGAGAGATCACTAAAGTATACTCGTGTAGGCAGGGATAGAATAAACTAAACAATTTACCCCTAGACAACTTGTCTAAACTATATCAACATCTTTCTCGCCACACCCCCCTTTTCACAACTGAGATGGAGGGACTAGTGAGGTGAAGTGTCGGTATGTTTAAGCCCAGTTGGCTTTATATGATTTAAAATAAATGACACCGTCTCTCATATTTCCAGCCTTTAAAAACCTCTCTCTGGTCCAGCTGTTTCTTTTAATTGTTTCCTAGTTTTTTTAATGCCATTTTGTTCGGACTGTTTTATTATTGCCAGTTAACTGATTTTTGTATTAAAAGGTTTTCGCGTAGAACATACTTCATTGTACTTCGTAATTTCTTTCTAGGTGATTTTGTTTTCTTTTTACAGTAAATTTTTAGATTTTGGGGTCATCCCCCTAATGGTGTCACTTTATGTATGTATCGCTGGACATTTTGAACAAGACAGTATATTGTTCCCAATAATTGTCTTTAAAAAAACTTTTTGTCTAAAGTCTTCATTGATAAACCTATTTTCCCAAGAAACCTGCCTTCAGATATTTGTAAATAGTTTACTCTATGGAAACACCTGATATATCATCCTTTACGGTAATAAATAATGAAGAGATAATTTATATAGCACAGTACCCCCATTACGGGATGTGGCTCACAGCACCGTACATTAAAATTTGAAAAATACATATGATTATTCAATTAATATTCCTTACAAAAAGCCACAAAAAATGACATTACGGTACACATTAACTACGATTATATTTACAGGAAGCTTCCAGGTTGTTCTATCAATCGACCATGTATATTGTTTTTTTTTCTCTTTACACAAGACCACAATAACTTGCAGTGATGGGGAATTTCATTATTAAACACTAAATGCTGACGTTTGCGAATAATCAGAAACTACGACGTTTCTAAAAGAATTTGTAATAAAGGAAAATTCCAATAACACCTGCATAATCAAATCGGAAATTCGCAGAATTAAAAGTAAACACTCTTATCTACCGGGGTTTGTATAAAAATCTGACAATGACGTTTGTTGAGGCATGCTACATATATTTTTGCAGCTGTCTAACCTCTAGATAAACAATGTGTGTGTGCACGTGTAAATCAAATTCTCAAATCGCATTATTCACTTCAAGACAGATCCAAAGAAAGTAAGTATTGTAGCTATACGCACTTTTAGATTTTTAATTCGAAGGATCATTGATTATATGTGCCAAGTTATGATGAAGAACCGAAAATCAATGTAGAAACGAATGTGACACTATACTAGCCAGACACAAACAGAAAAATGAATTTTTTATATACACAAATCATAATATTATTGCTTTTAGGCTTTAACATAATGCTTGCAATCTGCCATAAGTTTAGAGAATCTCTTCAAATACTTCCTTTTTTTTAAAGCTTTAGGCTTTAACATAACGCTAGCAATATGTCATAAGTTTTGAGGATTTCTTCAAATAGATTATTTGATTATTTTAAAGCCATAATAATATAAATTTTCTAATTAACATTCCTTAACTTAAATACGTATAAATTAAGACCAATACATAATTTTGTTAAATCTTTCTGATGAGTGTAAGAGGAGATTTATCAGTATCATCATTCTTTCGAACAGGGGTGATAACTTATACATTAAATATGGAGGAAAAAGAGAATGCTATTAACATCTTCTGGGCAACGGTTAAAAACATGCATGTTAAACTTGACTCAGCCTTGTAAACTATTCTAGATACACCCAGTGGAGTAGGATGCGCCGCAGACTTGCTAATGGATAGTGCAAAGAAAGGGGGAAAAGAACGGACACAAATTAAAGCACAAAGAAATCAAAACACGCAAGTGAAAGTCAATTTTTTTTGGGGGGTAGGGGAAGTGAGGACACTAGCTTTGCGGTTATCTACCTACCCACCACCGTAGTTAGCGAGCCATATACTGAGATTGTCCGTCCCTCTCGAGGGTCAGCCATTGTTCGCACAAAGGGGGGAAGAGACATATTTATAGTCGTCGCTATTAATTTGATATAGCTTGTTTACATCGCGTTTTATAATATTCTAATTCTATACATGTATCATTATCTTCTGTTGTATTTTTAGTCTTAAAGTATTTTGTCATATGATTTATCGGAATTTCCCTGTTTTTCTTATAGCGAAGAGGAAGCTGTAAAAATAAAGAACCTAATTCCAGGAATAAAACCACGACACTGCTGGAAGAAGTCCCGAAACTTCCAATAATATATTTGTAATGCAGGGGACAATAAAGGCGTAACACAAAAAGGTAAGTCTTGATTTAACTATTATTATTATTATTATTAGTATTAGTAGTAGTATTATTCTAATCATTAAAATTATTATGTGTACCTTATTTGAAATAAGGAGTAGACATCAATAAATGGGAGGTTATTAATTATTTTCAATAATGTCAAAATAGCCTACTCATCGGCCTTGCTAACTAATGGTTATAATTAGACATCATTTAAACGTACTTTGGACTTTTTGTTTATTCCTCTGAAATCAATAAATTATTCCAAATTTGTATCAGCTATAGCATTAAACCATCATGTTATACAATAACATAATAACCGATTGACTGATGTCTTGGTTGAGTTTATTCATCCTCTAAAAATCAATAATCTTTCCAAATTTTAATCATCTGTGGCATTAAACCATCATGTTATACAAGAACATAATAACCGATTGACCTGATATTTTGGATGAGTTTATTCGTCTGATTATTTTGATTGATATGTTGTTTGATTGATTTGATTCCGTTGATTGGTGTGATTAATTCAACGGAATTGATTTTGTTTAAAGTGATGTGAATAATTGTATTACTTGGATTCTAGCTTTGATTTCCTATTTCAATTGACCTATTAAGGGCTTCAGAAAATAAATGTAAGCATGTTCGAAATGGAAATTTGTGTGATATTCCAAGTAAAACTATGTACACATATAGTTTATCGGTAAATAATACAAGTACAAATCGTGATCGAATAAGCATGACAAATAAACCTCGCTAGGGTCGACTAATCACAGTTCATGGCTCGAAGGCGAGGATGTTAGGTTGTGTATCAACAACCACAGTGCGCATGTCTCGAGACCAACAGTGAGTCGGTGCCAACGCCTATCCCCCATAATGTTTTCTCATCTTGTCCTCATTTCTTCGCTCTATTCTTGTGTCTATTCTCCCTTTCCCCTTTCTTTGGACTATGACTCAATCTGCGGCGTATGCTACGCCGCGCGTCGTATCTAGTATAATATAATTACAAATTCCTAATTGTATTTGTTAGAGAAATTTTAAAATATTTTTATCTATTCATTCGTATTATTTATGTATCCAAATTCAATATTTTATTCCAGGATACCTGTTTGGAGAATTTGGTAATATTGTGAACATGTGGCAAGAGCAGAATAGCCAAATGGATTTATTGCTTAAAGCATTCGAGAAGTTGATCAGAGCGTTGATTGACAAACAATTTGCAGGTGATTCTTATAATATCTCCCTGGAGCGGACATTGTTAGACAGGTATGGTGATAAACCAAACGATACATGGTTTGATGGTGAAGTTGAGCAAAGCCAGACTAGCAGAGTTAACACAATAAGACTTAAACTCAAAATATTTAAAGCCGAAGCTTCGTGGACAAAGATCTTTCTTAATTCCTTCCAAATAAGTATGAAATTTAACCAGGTCGGCCACACACTTTTATTTCACGGAGCTAGACTAGTCAGTTCCATGGAAGACATTTTAAGGAACGGCATTATTCTAAATCTTGGAAAGAAGTGTCTTGATTTCTCCAACGGATTTGGGTTTTACTTGTCGGATGACTACGAAGCTGCTGAAGCGTGGATTAAAAGATGGAAAAGTGGAACATGCGCTATTTTAATTTATCGTGTCCCTAACGAGCTACTAGCCATAGGGGAAACGATGGGTGTTGATTTAAATACAGATATTTATTTGTGGTCACGTGTGATC
This sequence comes from Radix auricularia, assembly GCA_002072015.1. Classification (NCBI taxonomy): domain Eukaryota; kingdom Metazoa; phylum Mollusca; class Gastropoda; family Lymnaeidae; genus Radix; species Radix auricularia. The sequence goes on along the minus strand of MUZC01000082.1, from coordinate 1,896,852 downwards.
AGATACTTCAGAAGAAACATTCCGCTCGAACAGGATACACTTAGAACAGTTCTCAATGCATCGTTCTTGAAAGGCCCCGTCTGTGGAAACGGTGTTCAGATAAGAAAGGGGAGAAGTGATTGTCCAACCATTCTTAAGGTCAAGGGAAAGGAATTTCAGCAGTACTGTATTCGCAGTCAACAACTTGCTCAGAAGATTAATTCCCTTGTTGTTGGAGTAGTAATTTACTCTTGACATTGATGTCTTGATTGTGCGGTCATGTTTCTTTTTCTCGAAATTGCAATTAATCTCATAATTCATTCAAGGTCGTGTTAAAACTTTGTAATTTCCCTTGTGACCCTATGTGCTTATACCACATAATTAGCCCTGTTGTTTCTTCAATACATTTTTTTCTTATTTTATCCATTGAAAGCAAACAAACTATGTAGCATATAGTTAAAAACTTATGCATACTGTAAAACTATGACAAAATAAAATTCTTTGTAAATAGAAATACTACCAAGCCTACGTTAACTAAGTGGAGAGGGAACACAATCAAATAATATGCATGACGGAATGGCATTCAATTATTTGCTTTGTCCTTTTTTATAAAATCTTGCTTGTTTTATAGTTTAAGAATGCAACTCATTATTTCGATTTCTTTGTATTAATTATTAACTAATGCTATGCATTTTGTATTAATCTTAACTGTGTGCGTGTGTGAATGTGCATGATAGTTTGCAAACAAACAATGAAAATAACGCAGAAATTTCATATTTTTAATGCATATTTTTTCATCTTATATGTTTGAAATTTCTATGTTATCAATTTTCATAAAATGTAACCCTCCATTATAAAATGATATTTGTTGCATGTTTTACTTTAGTGGATATGTTTCATTAAAGAGTCTTATTTATAAATAATGTAAATTTGTATTACACGTATCATAAAACACTAAGATGTATGTCAAATCTAAAACCATTGTATTGATAACAAAAAGCTATTTATTTATATAGATAACTATGAATATTTACAGACACAATTTTCTATAAATTTAATATTTTCTTTTTTTAAACGTACTTTTCTGTTTTTCAAATTTTTAAATCGCAATTATTATTATTCATCTAAAAGTATAGTTCTATGAACTTGGTTATATGAAATACTTATGTAATATGTTAAATCAATGCATTGTAAACATTTTGTTGAAGTTCGTGAATTATTCCAACTGGCATTATTAAACATGTGGGTCGTTAGAAACTTTAAAGCAATCATTAATATATATATATATTTAAAAAACAAATTACCATTATATTGCTGAGCGTTTCAAATATAATGTCTTTCATAAACAACAATATTTTGGGAAGATTTTGCATTTACTGTGTAATTACAGTGCTTTCATTGACATTATATATTTATATATTCAAATTACATAGAATTATTGTTACTAATAGAATTGTATATCTATTTCCAAATATTGAAATTCATATTTTACTTATGAGACAATGCTCAATTACTTTTTATACCGTGCTTATTATATATGAAAATAAACTACAGCTTGTTGAGTATTGTATTAAAGTTGCTATTAAAAAGTAATACTTTCTTGTTTTGTTTTTTAGAAACTCTTTTTAACCTAATTCCAATTATATATCATAATATATATCAACTGTAAAAGTGGAGCGTAGATGTATTTGGTTTATGTATGTTTTGTTTAGGCAGTGGACTTGTAGGGACAAGCGTGTTATACTTGCAAGGTTTATCACTTTCATATACAGTAGCGCTTCAAGATACGAAATTAGTGCATTCAGGAAACGCTTTTGTAACTTTGATTTTTCATATATCGAACTAAGCTTTTCATATAATGAACTCAAACCACCCCAAGACACACAGAATAAAAAATAAAATAAAAATCGAAAACACCATAGAAAATTATATAAAAACTTGATAGGATTTTTCAATACTTAAAATACAAATTATAACTCAAATAATAATAATAACAATTATAGTAAACAATGAAAAAAGAATAAAATACATGAAAATAATAAGTTAGCCAATGTACTTTTCGAATGAGGCGTTGTGTTGAAGTGTCAGAGAAGTTTTTAACATGTGTACGTATATATAAAACGCTAATCAATATTAACATGATTTCTGTGATTTTTGCATGTAATAATAGTCAACTATTCGAATGTGAAACAAAAAATAAGTAATCACTCTTAGCCAACACCTTAGAGTTGTATTGTGCCTGTGTGTTCAAAAGAGAATAATTGGTATTTTGTTAAACTTGGCACTAGAAATCGGTTCAATCAATTGAACAAAAAAATGTTTTGCATTAAATATAATAATATATGAACATCATATGTTTTTGTTTGTTTCTTTAATGCATCAATTAAAAAAGCCAAGTTTTTCAAATATTTTTCTTAATATATTATTTTGTTTAAATTAACGTCATAGGGTGCAACATATAAAATTTTATAGGAACCAGTTTAGCCCACCAAAAGTTGACAACTGTCAAAATAATTCCTGTAAAGAAATCCATAGATGATTAAGAAAACGTGTAGTATACTTTTAACAAATATTTTGCGTGCATTTAATTAGCAAATGCAAATATTTACACCAGCTAATCTAAAAATAAATAAATACAAGTTATTAAATAACAGGAGAATTTATTGATTGTTGGGGTTTTCATTAAACCTTTCTGTAACTTTTGATAATTCTTTTTTCTTCTTCTATCCTATGTCATTGTTTGCTTTTTTGTTTTTTCATTTATTTGCAACCTTAAGAAAATATTTTCTTGATATCTGCCTTAATAATTTAAAAATACTTTTATTACTTACGTTAGATATGTATGATAATTTCACTAATGAAGGCATTAGCCGAAACGTTAAATTTTTAAAACTAGTTTTCTAATAAAGCTTTCATTTATTGCTTTCATTATTCATTTTGTTTGTCTCTTTTTTTAGTTCTGGCATTATTTTTAGCTTTTTAATTCCCTCACATTCAAAACTAATATATTATTATTAATTATTATAATTATAAAAAGTTTATACTTTCATAATTAAAAGAATTATAAATTGTGAACATTTTTTCACGCGAAAATAATTTGACAAGTTTTAAACGACAAAATATGTAACTTTTAAATTGTCGAAAAATTAGAGAAATGGAAGGAAATGATCAGGCAATAGCTGTCAGGAACTCAGTGTTTGTACTTCAACTCAACATGAAAACATCTTTCGAATATCTAATGGAAGTTCCCTATTTCTTTTTTCGGATAACGGTCAGTTATATAAATAAAATGTAATAACCAAATAAAACAAAGGTCGTATCAGATAATTTATCAGTGTGTTTGGAAACCTCAGAGCTGATTTGACCTTTGAACTAACCGTGAGTATTTGAAAACAGTTTTTATTTGATAATTGCACACATACCCACACTCACACACACATATCGACTGATAATAATATTAAAATCTGCATCTCGTTTACTTACACGTTTAAATTGTCAGGATTAACACTACATGGTAATACTTTATTAACATTTTACATAGTGTTATCATTGGGGTGTAAGGCCAATTTTTATTTTCTTTATGAAACTTAAAACACTTATTTTAAAGGACACTAGATAAAGAGAATGATATGTACTAATCTAAAATTAAATAACATATTATACTATTATCAATATTTATGCAACAAGGGTTGGTATTAACAAATACGAAGCCCTATGCGGCTTAGTGTGCGAAACGGCTTGCTCTAAACCCAGTTTGGATAAGGAATTAATAAGGAAAATCAATTACAATTATTAAAGGCGAACCTATGAAAGAACGGGGCCCACAACGGGCATATATGTTGCAGCCGTCTAAGGCTAAAGATAAGCCATTAAACATTATCTTCTGATATATTTCTGCAAAAGGCGTATACATTATTTCCAAATTTTTACCGAACTAATTTTGATTTAATTCATGCTAAACAATTATTAATATACAGACAACATTTTAAATGCAAATTAAAAAGAAGTCAAAAAGAGCTGAAATAAAAGCTATTGTTTATTTTTTATCAAGTAAAAGCTCTAAAATTGGAAGAGCGTCAACACTTAGATATAACAACGTATGGTTTACTATATTATTGGTCACGTAATGTCATTCGATGTACCCTTTTTAGCAATGCCTTTTTTTCCACGGATAAGTGCTAGCTATGAAGTATATCACGCTCCAAAGGTTGGGGAGGTGGATGAAAGGAAGAGTGTCAATTTATGACCAGGCGTAGTGGTGTCTGGCCATGTGTTACGTCATGGTTTTTTATATAAAATTTTAATAATAAAATTAACATACTTTTTAGGGGAGTGCTGGGGGAGTCTGAGATTTGTTACAGTTTGTTACAGGAGGGATGGGGATTAAAAGGGACAAACAGCTTATCCACTTTATGGACGGTCCTTAAGTCCTGTACTTTTGGTGTAAATTACGGATGTTTAGAGCCCGTACGATTAGAACCCAGTCGATTGGAATACGGAAAATTAGATCCCGGGTGATTTTGCCTTGGACATTTTGACAACAGCACATTTCGACCCTGAACGTTTCGACCCTTTCGTTTCTTTAGTTACACAGACAACAAAAAATATTAAGATTAGTTTTGAAGCGATTTCCGGTGGTGAGAGTGGCAGTAGAACAAAAGGAATGATGGCAGAAATGATAAATTGACAGAGAACGAGCACTTATTTTAACAAAAAACTAAACATTGTCCAAATGGCAAAGAACTATTTAATTTAGGAGCCCCACATTAAACTTTAAAACTAGTTTTTAAATATATTTAAATAAAAACATTTTTGCCTTTTTCTTATTTTCAAATGTTTAAAATTTGCGTTTATTTTAGCTTTGTCACTGCCACTTCGTTTCCTATTATAAATTTCTTTAAAATAAACTTTATCTTTTATTGTTTAAAAAATTATTGTTTTTACTGTTTTTTTTCCGAATATACATTTTTTTCCTTTACTTAAAAAAAAACGTATTGTTTTTTAATACGTCTATGTCAATTCTTTTACATTTAAAATAATAAATCCTTTAATTTGTTGGTATCATAAAGCATTAAAATCAGTAGACATTTGTTATCGTAGCTGAAATGTTTCGTGTGATTAAGTGTTCTAATCTTATGGTCCTATAGTATAACAACACATCCATTGGTGTGTGGAGCCAGTTTTGTTGCTTGGCTCATATCATCTATCAGGCAGATCCATGTTCGTGTCAATCCTGATAAGGTTATATATATCAATAATGAGAGAGAGAGACACACACACACATACACACACACACACAGAGAGAGAGAGAGAGAGAGAGAGAGAGAGAGAGTGAGTGAAAGAAAAAATGCGTGAAAAAAAAGATTTTCCTAAGTGGTCTATTTTAGGAAGTAAATATGTCAAGGACACATGTAAATATATTTAGAGCTGAAACCAGTTAAGGTAGAGTTACATGTGATTATTTAGAACTAGGCGGTGATAAAGATTTCAAATAAAATAGAAGAGGTTAAAAAGATGTGCGTAAATGAAACGAGAACGATAAATGCTCAAGCGAAATTTAATTTGAAAAAATAACAGATCACCTAGTGTAAAACGATTACATGCAACATAAGAAAAATGTTATTGAGCCTTCACGTCCATGAGGGACATCTACCGATCATCGCCGGCGTCTGCACTTCCTCCTAGGACACAGGCCACCTACAAGAGCTCTCCAGGCATCTCTATCCTGGGCCATTTTCTCCAGAATCTTCCATTCATGGCCAATTCTCTTGATGTCTGCCTCCCATTCTCGGCGCCAAGTTTTCTTGGGCGGGCTCTTTTCCGTTTACCCTGTGGGTTCCATTTCAGGGCTTGCCTTGTTGTATTAGAAGCAGGTTTCCTTAGTGTATGACCGATCCACCTCCCCCGCTTTTGAAGAATCTCTTCCTCGATGGGCTTCTGTTTAGTCCGCTGCCACAGTTTCCGGTTGCTGATTTTGTCCGGCCAGTGAATTCTGAGAATCCTTCTTAGACAATTGTTAATGAAGGTCTGGTTTCTGGTCAGGTTTACAGACGTTATTCTCCATGTCTCAACTCCATATAGCGCCATAGCTTTAAAATCCTTAATTTTAATTTGCTGCCTAAGTTATTGGCGACCCAAATATTCTTGAGTTGCTGGAAGGCTGCTCTTGCTTTTCCGATCCTTATTTTTACGTCGGCATCTGTACCACCTTGTTTATCTACCATGCTGCCAATGTAAACAAAACTCTCCACCTCCTGAAGGGCTCCTCATTCAAGCATGATGGGTATTGTACTGGTGTTAGGCACCCCAAAATTAAAGTAATACTTTTTGTGGTTCAGCGAGAATCAAGTGAAAAACATGAGTTATAGTTTACAATAATTTCTAAATATTGATCTCATTGTATTTGATGATAAATTAAACGGATTGTGCATATCTTTGCAGGTAAAGAATTGAAATTAAAATTCTTCAAAATAAAGTTTAAATAACATCAAAATGAGCGTAAGTATTCTTGGTTTAATAGTAAATGGAAAAAAGACGTAAACAAGAACAAATATAAATTTAGCTGCGGTTAAATCCAAAGAGCAGATGAAACTTTCCAATTAGTCAATGCCCTTCATTGACTCTTTGAATTTCACCGAAGCTATGTTTTTATCTTACTTTTTTTAAATATTCGTTTTATTTGTGTATTGCATGTTCATTGATAAAAGCTCTTTTTTTCGAAACGTTCGCTGTGTTGTTACGTCAGGCAAACCCTTACCTTGTTTACGTCTTTTCCATTTAATTTTTCACAAGCCTGATTGCAGTCTCACCCCTCATTTTATATTAATTTAGCTGATAAAGATATATGGCAAAAAGCGACGTAGCACAAACCAAAGATCTGCTTATAGATAGTGCAAAGGAGGGGAGAAAAGAACGGGAACAAACAGAAGCATTGAAGATATAAGAATAACACGAGTGTACTTATATTCTTATGTTCTCACCGAATTAAAATATTCATATTCTGTTTGATGCTCATCTACCAAAGAAAACATTTATCAAATAGAACAAACTGAAAGCAATACAAGCTGCTATATTTTTTTAAAACACAATCTTCAAATTCTACAATACTTATCGAGTTAGCTTAGTCTCTAAGTATAGAATTCTATTACATAGATAAACAACAAATAAAAAGAATATTGTTTAAAGATATCAGACTTGTATTGTTCTGTAATGCACTGCAAAATTATAGCTTGGCTAAAGAAATCCTTCAATGCACTGCGGGGGAATGCGAAGACATCGACGGCGAAAATTTTGGCTTGGTAAATTTGTTTTTTTTTTTAAATCGTCAGGGCAGTTGTTGAATAATTTACTGACCACTTTACTAGACAGGCAGGTCAAGAGATCGTTGTCGGTTGATGTGGCCATGCGCCCCCCAAACGACCACAACGTTCAAGTGATTGATGACTTTTGTATCATAAGAAACTATAAATCTATTAGGATCCAGGTTTTGCTCTACCAAAGTTTATATATTACATGAACTTGAACACAAAATAACAAAAAGAATCATTTTAATAGGACCTACTTAACTTTGAACTTAAGCCCTGATTGTAACTGAAATTATATCTTAATAAGAGAGATCATTTAAAATGTAATGTTCATGCCTTCCAATTTTATAAAGGGCAATTTATTATCAAATTCTTTACATTAAATTGTTTTTCAGCAAACAGAAACACCTAATGTATTGAGGATAGTGATGAAACATTTATTAGAAACAGAAAATCCTCTCCAGTTACTAGCTGAAATACAAGAGGTTCTTCTAAAATGTTCAAAGAATAATGAATTAGCAAGGAATTTTTACCAGCGATATCTCGCCCTCCCGTTGTTAGTGAGGTACGCGTATGCAGAGAGGTTTAAATGGTTTCATGCTGTGGCTGAACAAAGACAGGGAGAAGATAACAACACATTAACACTGAAATTCCAAATGATTAAAATTAACAGCTTTTATGCAATTTTTTACTCAATTTCCGAAGAAATCCGTGAAAAGTTTGAACAGCCCGGTCACACATTGTTGTTCCACGGAGCCAAACAGGCGAGTTCTGTGGACGATATCTTGAACAATGGAATAAATTTAAATTGTGGACGGAGCCATCTTGACTTTTCAAGCGAAAGTGGGTTTTACCTAACGGATGACTATGAAGCTGCTGAAGATTGGGTTACGAAAAAGGAGCATCGCCCAAGCGCTGTTATAATTTACCGTGTCCCAAACAACCTTCTGGAATATGGTAAAACTGCAGGTGTCGATTTAAATAAACAAAAACGACTTTGGTCATATATAGTTAAATACTACAGGAGAGAACATACCTTTGGATTCGATTTAATGGATTTAGTTTTAAATCGTTCATTCTACAAAGGTCCCGTATGTAGAAATGGAGTACAGATACGGAAAGGAAATCACGATTCACCAACTCCTCTTGTAATAAATGGCAAGGAGATACAGCAATATTGTATTCGGCGTAAAAAGCTTGCTAAGAAATTTAATTCTCTTGTAGTGGGTGTAGTAATACACGTTTAGAACATAACATTTGGATAACTGCGTATTTTATTAAAACGTGTTCTGTATTTAGAACTTTAAAACCATTTCAAACAGAGAAGGCTGACTCGAGTTGCTACTAATAGGACTGTTACATAACGTTTTCTTTTCTTTTAAGAACAAATTATAACTTACAATATAACATTGAAAAATGTGCAAAATACAATGTAAGCCTAAACTTTATTGAGTGATTACTTCCTAACTTATGAAATATTATCATATCATTCCCATGACAATAAGATATTAACTGAAAATGGAAATGATATTATTAAACACATTAATATTTCTTTAAATTTACTTTTAAAAAATTTGAAATTATTTTGTTAAAATTATATTGCTAAATGATCTCATGCATCTGTTTCTTTCAGTTTATTGATATAGTGATTAAATAGTATGCATTCTATTCATAATACAATTTTACTTACAAATTTAAAATAGGTCAGCCAACTATGGAACGAAGTTTGTTTCTATGAAACGGCTATAATGAGCATGGTCGTTGAGTGGCATGCGCCCTCGGCTAGCGTACTGATGGATGTCTAGGTATGAGAATCACTGACTGAATTTGTTGTTAGATTGTTGTGAAAATGTGGTGAGCTGTGTTCTGGTAAACAGTATTTGTGTTCACATGCACTGACTAGCAGAGTCGTTCAGGGCTATATATAGTGAGACGGACAGTGCGACGGTGTGTCGAGTTGAGGTCAGTGGGTAGTGTGTGGCGGACTTTAGGTCGCGCGCAGTACTAGACGAGTGTCTTTTTTTTACATTTTATCGAGGTGGCTCGAATGTTGTGACAAGCCGAGATGAGAGACTTGTGTGGAATAAGCTTGTGATTAGAAGTACTGGATGGCTGGATTGACTTTATTGTAGTACTGCAGCTATTGTATTAATAAAGAAGTATCTATACGTGAATAATTACAATATTAAAGAATCTTATTACTATTGACAAGAGTCGAGACGTCTGTCTTATTATATCCAGAACCCAGTACGCAGCAATGGTCACGTTTTCGAATATCGCTCAAGGCGGGTATTTGTTCCCGGGGCAAAGTTTGTACTGAGTCCACCCACCTGCTATGGTTCCCTAACACTTGTTAATGAAAGATAGGGCGGCTTGGAATAGTGAGGCCTGTAAAAGCTGCGTCTTTTGCTAACAGGGCATGTTTGCGGACGCAATAATCTTCTGTATAAAAGAAGCGTCTTTATAGATAAGAAAAGACATCTCCTTTAGCTGTCGGTCAACTTACACATTAAAAACAGTGTTAGGTTCTACACCCACGGCGTATTTATCTTTTCTAGCCCGGTATCAATGAATAAAATAATTAATTTTGTAATGTAAATACAATTTTATTTTTATATAAATATCATTGCTATTGTAATTATTGATAGAATATATGTTCAATCTATTTCTTTGAAAGTTTGCCTTTCGATGACTTTTAAATTGTGCAGAAATTTTCTTTGTAGAGCATTATATTTTTGTGTGGTTATATAAATGTCAATGATTGTAAGTGGTTTTGAGCTCTTGATATTGAGTTGAACTTCATCCATATCTTTACATAACTATAATTTAATTTAATAGCAACCATGATATTATTGCATTATTAAATATGTTTTGTTCTTATCTTTCTTTTGAGGACAATGTTTTCTTTATTTTGTATTTCTTTCATGGAAAATAAAAGGGGTAATAAATGTACCTTATTTAGTCGCATTTCCATCAGTGCTTTACAATTTTGTATATAAAAAATTAATCTTCAAAATTTTTAACACACAAAACAATATGTATCTGAAACTACGTTTAAATAGCGGAACAGGAATAAGAAGAACGTTACACACATCGTTTAGTATTAGTAAAACCAAAGTTGTGTGTGTGAAATGAAAAGAAACACTTGATACTCTTTAAGGATTACTTTTTTTTTAAACACACCATTGCGCAGAGAATAAAGTGCTGAGACGAGGAAACACGCTATTTATACCCGGTGACTACTGGAACAAAACTATGGGAAATTAAAAAAAAATTGAACCTTTATTAAACGTAAATGGGCTGGCAATTTTGCTGTAAGGAGATATATATAATTTTCTTATACTAACTGAATGATGACGGCATCGCAGTTCAGTGCCATGTAATACCAAAGCCATCACTAAGAGGTGACGGACCTGTGAATGTGTAAAAAATGAGAAGAACTCTGATACATCTATACATTTTTTGACCATATTTTTGGACGTTGAGCTGTATCAAATATATATATATATATATAAATAAACTTCATCAAATCTATTTTTAATATATACTTTTAATATTTATAAGTTTGTGTGAATATATCTAAATAATTTTTGCTTAAAAGTATCTTAGCGTGGTGTATTTAAACTACATTTAATAAACACGTGTAACCAATCTTAAATTGTGTAATAGATTGTTTCTAACATAAATATCTTTTTGTCTGTTTTTTAAAAATTATTATTATTATTATTATTATTATTTTTTGGTATATATATTTTTGTTGTAACCATCAATGGCACCTGAGACATCACCGTGCATAAGTGAATAGTTCAGTAATTTTTTCAATTATACATGACGTAAGATTTAACTAGTAAATAGTAGAAACAGTGGCGTCACTAAGGGGTGCGGTGAGTGCGAGCCGCCCCGGTTGACACCATCGCAAGGGGTGACATAAATTGTAAAATATTAAAATAGTATACGTTCCCGTTATTTAGCACTGGAGGACTCGGAGGAGTTCTATGGCGTACGTCGTGAGGGGCTGACACCATAAAGTACTATGCCCCAGGTGACAGGGTGACACCATTAACTACCGCCCCGGTTGACACCATGAACTACCGCCCCGGTTGACACCAATCCTAGTGACGCCACTGAGATGCATTTAAAATATAAAGAATTTTTTTTTTAAAAATATATCAAAATTAAACTATACAACTAAAAACATAATGATTATTTACGGTTTACTATACTCTGATTCAATATTATTCTTTTTCCAGGAAACATAATGGATTTCAAGAATTTTATTTTAATAGTTTAACGAAAATTAAATAACATATGATCTTGATTTTTTTAAAAACTCTTTTTTTTTTAAATCCCTCACACACACACATAAACACAAAGTTACTAACACACATAAAGAAAAACAGACATTTCACTCGTCAATATCAATATTAGTTTCCCGTAAGCAAATAATCCGCAAATGTTAGATGAAGACTGTATTGACACTTTAGATAACACAATTTCAATACATAATACGCAGATTTTATACATTACACATTTTAAAAGAAGCTTTGTTAAAAAAAAAATTAAAGAAAAAATCTTATGTTATGACCTGATATACTTTGTATTTTAAAGAGAGGTTTTGCAGATATATGATGTTACAATGTTTAAGACCTCTGGTGGAGGCTGTTAATTAAGCAGAACACATTGTATACAATTATATATATAATAAACATATGCATTATTTTCGCTTTTTTCCACACTCTTCTATTGTCTCAGCTACACATAGAAGAGCAAAATATGGATGCGACTGCAATTAGGCTTATGAATTAGTAAATAGATATCCTGAAAACAGGTTAGGTATAAGCCTGACTAGACGTCACACCAAATTAAAACAAAAAACAAACAAACAAACAAAAACCAACGTTTTAGCAAAGAGACTTTAACAAAGAAAAAATAGAGCCAAAAAATTAAAACTAACAACACGATATTAAAACTTAGTTAAGGTAAATAGAAACAATAAACCTTGAACTAAATTAAGAATAAAAAAATAATAATATAATCTATGTAACGACAAATGAATAAACAAAAAGTAGCATAAAATGTTTATTTTCTACTCAGCCAAGTTTTAATTTCATTTTATGAATTATATGTTTTACTCTATGTGTTCTCTGATGACAGCCCTTTGTCAAAACCTTCGCATTTCGTGACGTCCTCTTCGTGTGATACATACTCTGGCCAGTAAACTGACTTCCGGGATGAAATGTCGAAGTTGTTTTATTTGCAGCATGCTTGATAATAAAGAAATAGTAAATAATTTATAATCTAAAAATTAAACACATTCCTCGCTTCTGCTTTCAAAATTGTGTCATTAACGCCTTGAAATGAATTACGTGTTTAAATTTCCAAACACCAGCTGGAGCAAGATGAGAAATCTTTATACCAATTATTTTGAGTTTTGACCAAAGCTTTATACAAACACAAGTCACATTTTATAGCTTGTCAATTTTGAGATGCAAGTCATTTGCTTCAGTTTTAAAATTAATAATATGTTTGTTTTATGGTCAATGTAACAAAGAAAAGTCTCATGTTCTTCAAATTTCTATTGATAATATTTTAATATTAAAATTTCAATCCCCGTATTTTTTAATTGGTGATATTCCTAATTCTCGAATGCTGAGGCGTCACCAGGGTCGTGAGTGGTGCGCACCACACCGGTGTACACCATCACAGGGTGTGAAACAAAAACATAAAAATCACCACGTCTCCTTAATTGGGCACTTTCAAACTTTGTAGAGCTCTACGGGATACGTCATGAGGTGGTGAATCCATGATTTATCGCGCTAGGTGACACCAACCCTAGTAGTGCCAATGCTAAACTGTGTTAATTTTTAATGGTTATCTTTGTGTTATTTTTGTTGAAATAACCTCTGTTAAATATTGCTATTTTTAATGAACACGTATTTTTCCCCAAATATTAACGGAATTTCCCTTAGGTCTAATAATGGCATATCAGAAAATTATTCCATTCCCCTTATAAAACCACGTCAGTAAAAGATAAGGCCTTAATATTTGTACGTGTTGTATTTCACAACATATAACATACAGAGAACACGTAGTAAGTATAATTTTTTATAATAATTTTTAATTGACTTTTAAATTATTATTTAGTTTAATATCACCAAAAAATAGCTTTATCCGCGCAAACACTAAATAATTAATCTATGTAATAAAAACATGTACGATGTATGAAAATACTCCACACTACACACCTTTGCGTTTAAAATGTTTTATTTTAGATTAAATATATATCTTTACGATCTATATATAACTGAGTTCATTGCAATTAAAGGAAGCTGCATTTCATAATGTTTTCATATTTGTTAAGTTTTTGTACTTCTATTGTATAAATGAAATAAAGTTCATATAAGTAATATAACTTGTGTATGTACAGTTAGCCGATATTATGCTGTTTTCTTTCTGGATCATATTTTGATTTAGGAATCGGTAAATGTTATTAACTGAACTTATTTTCAAAAAAGTATTTCGTAAGTTGCAAGAAAAGCCAGAAAGACTTGTTACAGTATTTTAATTTATTTTTATATATAGTTTAACATCTATTTATTCCAGAGGTGTAATGAATTTAGATAAAGTAAAAAAATAGATCAAATCATTTCCATGTAAGTCAAACACAGGCCTATAAACTGAAACCATTTAAACGTTATAACTATAGGTGAACCTATGCAACGGGTTAATCCAGGCTAATTTGTATTTCCAACATCCACAGTGTTTGATCTTTTAGTGTAAACAAAGCGTTTTAACTTTTGGTCGATACTTCTGAAAGGAATTGTTTGAAATTAATAGGTATAAACGATATATAAATAAATATTATTAAAATTTATCTCATATGTTTGAATTTTAGAGTTTGAAATAGATGTATGTTTATTTAAAATTATATAGCAAAACTCTTTATCTTCAAAAATTTTAAATGCTGGAAAAAAAATAAGGGCTATTTTTTTATAGTATATGTTCCGAACCATTTTAAATACAAATATAAAATGGTTTCGTATAGTTTATTTTCAGATTAATGAGCAATTAATATTTGTTGTCTTTTGTTACAGAATAGACACTACTCATCACATAAATGTTTGATGCTCTGAAAATATTGAAGTTATATCAACAAAGAGGACCTATCAAGATATCAATTTGTGAACAATTTTGTTCCTAAAAAATAAAAAAAAAGCTGATAATAAACCTTTTTATGAACTCATTTTGAAAATGACTTTATTAGAAAAGTAGGAATACAAACCAAGTAATAAATGTTTTTGCGCCAGCTTTCTGCAATGTCAGGAAGACGAAGAAAGCGAAACAAAAATTAAATTTGTAATGATCAAAGTTTCATCTCCTAGGATAAAAAATTCTCTCACCTCTGAAAATGTCCACGATTTATTTTATGAAAGGGGCTACAAACTTTTATTCCACGGAGCCAAGAAGGCGAGTTCTGTAGATGACATTATAGAAAATGGAATCGTGTTACAGCGTGGAGGACCACGACGCGATTTTTCAAATGACAAGGGCTTTTATCTGTCTGATGACTTCGAGGCTGCTAAAGAGTGGGCTTTGAAAGGAAAAGAGTCTACGTGTGGTGTTTTGATTTACAGTGTCCCAAAGAATTTGATCATGTTCGGGAAAAACAAAGGTCTGGATCTAAGCGATGACATTGATCTGTGGTCAAGTGTTGTGAGATACTACAGATCAAATGGTAGAGATGAACCATATTTACCTGCTTTTCTACACCTTGACAATCGGTCATTTATTAGAGGTCCCGTCTGTAAGAACGGATTAAGTATCTTGCTAGGAAAGCACCACGTACCTATTCCACTTAAAGTCAATGGTGAAGAATTTCAGCAATATTGCATACGAAGAGAAGAACTAGCTTATCAGATTAGCCCCCTTGTCGTTGGAGTAATGATTTATGAATGATAATTAATCGTCATTCCTGGTAAAATGACAATTTATCAGCGTGGAAGTGAACTATTTACATTGGATTCTCTGTAGCCTTATTTGTTTGTTTGAGAAAAAAAAACAGCACCAATTTTAAGTTATATACCTAATCAAATATATATTTTGAATGACTACGTAAACTTGGATATCGTCATAAACAAATTGGTCTAAGCGGTTTAAGACATTTTTTTAAACCTTTGAATTCCTTAATAATTGTTCCTGTAATATTTGACATCATGATCAAAGGATCCCAACAAAAAAACAAAATGAGAGTAACGCGTTTCGCAAAATTTTCTTTGTCGGAATGTGACAACAAATTTATGAATCACAAACAATAGTGTAGATTCAGTTCAGGAATTGGCTGGCTATCAAGAGAAATTATTAAAATTATCAGGCATGCTCAGAAACAAATATAAACAAATCGTAATCATTTATATTTTGTAATGTGAATAATAAGCGTTTAATTATTAGTATTTCCAGTAAAATCATTTTATTGATTAAGCCATTCAAAGTGTCCTTCTAGCTTCATTTTTCTGTTTAAAAATATTTATGGCGATTGTTAAAGAATACTGACTCTCGTAAGAGATGTGTTTTTTCTTTGTTTTTAGTTTATTACTTTTTTTATAAATGGAATATCAAAGAAATCATCTAGTTTTTTAAAAAAATCTATGTTTATAATTAATAGCAGTCAAAATGTTTCATAATTATTGTAATGTAAATTTAACCATTTCTTTCTTGTTTTAAAAATACGTTTTAAAAATAGTTTAATATAACAACATCCGATTTTGGCAAAGTTAAAAAATTATGATTCATTTTTAAAAAAAAAATAAAACTTTTCATACATTTTGGATAGCTTCAATAGTTTAAAGTAATATAATTAGATGTCTTTGTTGGCATAGCTCCTATTCCAAGCAACAGCCATTCTTTGTAAAAAAAATAAATTTAAAAAAAAAAAAAAATTAAAAAACAACAAAAAAACTATCTCCTTTCAACACGATCCTCCCCGCCCCATTAAAAGATGAAACGACTTACTTGGCATTAGTTAGAGATCAGTAAACAATTGTATATAGAACTGAGAGTCAATATTATTATTTTTTTTAAAGTCCACATCTATATAATGATGCGCCTAAGCACATTTCCGTCCGTCAGTGTGTGTGTGTGTGTGTGTGTGTGTGTGTGAAGCCCCTATACCACGCAACTCTTGCTAACTTTTTTTAAAATTGAAAATATATTCGCAAAATCATAATGATTTTGGGTTTGAGATTAACAGAGGGTGTGGTTTTGCGCGCCGTAAAAAAAACCAATTAAGTGGCGTCATGAAGCTTTTATTATATTTATTTATTTGATGTTACTTTTTATCTTGATTATAATTCGAGTGTGTGAATATGCATGTGTGCGAGTGTGTTTATGTGTATGTGCGTCTGTGTGTGCGTGTGACTGTGTGTTTGTATTAGTTGTGAAATAACGATTTATTTCATAGATTGCTAAAAGTGAAATTAAATATTGAAAAGACGTTACCACGTAATCTTTTATGTATAGTTAAAATTATGCACTGGATTATGAAAAATTCCGTTAATTTTATGAACACAAGTTTCTGCCGATGCGATCTGCATGGGTGCTTGAATAAAAGATAACGGGAAGTCATTGAATGTGACTTAAAAAACTGTTAATGAGAAGAACAATCTCCAATGATTTTTTCAGAGATGGTTTTTACTTTATGTTTGATTTTAGAAGAAATGAGCCCTTGCGCATTAGTTGGATGATTACTCGCATGAATTGCCACAATGGAAAATAAACTGTGAAAAGAACTTATAGTCGCTGTTGAAATTGCATTATTTATAGTTATAATATGTAATTGGGTAAGATTGGTGCATATTTATTTGTAAAGGAAATGGAACCTTTCTAAACATTTTAATTGTATTTTACAATAATAAAATCATACGAAAATGGTTCGAACGAATTTCCCTTAGTCACTGTTAAATAGCTATAGAAATAAATGT
>MUZC01000082.1:1837902-1872404 GCA_002072015.1 Radix auricularia | reverse complement strand
AAAAAAAAAAAAAAAAACTTAATAAAAAAGAAAGTCTTGAATTAAATATTATTAATATTATTAAAATTATATTTTGTACCAGATTTTAAATTACATGTTAACTTAGTAAAAATTAATATGTTTTATTTCTTTAATACTCTCAAAGTATTTTTCTACTTTACTTATGTTCATAATTAGACATGATATAAAGGTAATTTGTTCACTTCTCTAATACTCAATAATGCTCGATAATTTAATATGTTTTGGTTTCAAACCATGTTATATAAAAAGAGATTAATCTTTTACCTTGCTTTGTTTGGTTCTGTTTATAGATAGTGTTATTTTGTTTTCTTGTGGCTGATTGAATTCCTGTGATTGAAATAGTTGATGTGATCAAATTAGTTTGTGTTATTCACCACCGTCCTCCCGTCTCGCGAGACGATGGTGCATTACTGTTGGGTTTGGTAGCATTTCCTGGAGTGGCTTTACAGTGACAGTCTTTACCACAGCTTTTACACACTTCCTACATTACTAAGAATGGAAATGCCACGAAAATAATGGCAATCACTTCTATTGCCTCCTTCTTTATATAGTGTCATTATATTTGCATCTTTTAGGTCTTTGGTAATGTAGCCCTGTTCCCAGCAGACGGACAGAAGCTCATACAATGGTTGGAGTAAAAGTGTCTTGCCACTCTTTAGAGCCTCTGGTGGTATGTCATCATTCCCAGGCGCTTTTTCACAAGATAGGCAGTCAATTGCTTAGCTCTGCTCTCCATGTGTGGGCATAACATCAAATACTTCCATGATAGCATATCTGGGATGTCATCTAGAGCGGTGCTGGAGACTGGGATAACTGTTGAATACAATTCCAGTTAATGCTCAGCCCACCGTTTTTGCTCTGCTTCCTAGTCTTGGATAATTTCTCCTTTTTAGAATTTAGGGGAGCAACTTTGGACGTCAAAGTTCCAGTTGCCATTTTGATGTTTTCGTACATGGATTTTGCATTGCCCATGTCTGTAGGTATTGGCACATTTACGTGCAACTTTTTGGGCAAACCACATAGCTGTTTTTAAGGCATCCAAACTTTCGGGTGTAGGCTTTTCTTTGTAGGCCATAAGAGCTTTCGTTTTGGTTTCAGTGACAGGTTTAATCTCGTCCTAATTTTCATCGCACCAGTCCATGTTTTTGTGAGATTTTGTGCATGTATTGCGGATGTATATATTGTGTCTCTCAGATGCGTCCATTTGGAGTCAATGTGACCCATGAGGACGTATTTTGAGAGAGCTTACTTCACTTTGTCTGTGACCAGATTCGTTTTCACATGGTCTTTTATGCTGACGGTATTAATACGTGGGCACTCCTTTTTCTATGTGTGTTTCGAGTTCTTGCTCATTAATCGTACCTTGCTGGCCACAAGGGAGTGATCCATGATACAGTCGGCACTGTGATAGCTGTGGGCTAGCAGCACGCTAGGTATTTGTGCACGCCTGGTGATGATGAGGTCCATCTGGTGCCATTGGGGGAATTGATTGTGTCTCCAAGATACTTGATGTACACCTTGCACTTGAAGAAAGTGTCGGTCACTCACAAGCCTCGTGAGCCGCACAATTCTAGAAACCAATGTCTATCTTCATTTATCTTTCCTCTTCCAAAGAATCTAAGGCATGCGATAGATCCCCACTCTAGCATTGAAATCTGCTAGAAGATATATTTCCTCGTTTTTGTTGATGCTGGCAACTGCCTTTTCTAACGCTCCATAGAACTGGCCCCTCTCTTCCGGAGTTGAACAGAGAGTTGGGGCTAACACACTAAGAATGATTGCTTGGCCCGCAGATGTTATGAGTCTTAGATTGATGATCCTCTCGGTGCCTGACTTGGTTTGTCTGTACGACTGCCTTGCCAGATAAAAATTGCAATTTGCCCTTTTGCGTGATCTGTTGTCTGGGAGTCTGGTCTCATGAAAGCCTGCGTTGGCAATCTTTAACCTTTTAAGCTCTCTGTCGATTATTCCTGTCTTTTATGTGTGTCGTTTTTTCATTGCTAGACATCAGTGATTCCTTGACATATAGTCCTCACATTCTAGGTACCGATTCGAAGAGCTTGGATCTTCTTTTTTTTTGGTTGAAGGTTTAAGTGGCCCATCCGTGGAGAAGGTAGGCCATGACGGGATATCACCTATTTGACTGAAGGCTGTCCAGTTTGAGGCGGGCGGTAGCTGTCCAGCATAACTTTGGTAGTCTCTCTCAACATCGGATGCGGCCCCTTGCGCTTAGCTCTACGCCAATGAGCTTTGGCTTATAACACCTTTGTTGACACCTTGCGGCGACGCTGGAGTGTCCTCTCCAGAGGTGATTAGGTTATTATGGAGAATTAGCTGCTGCTAAAGAGGAGAAAAACTGCATATTCCCTCTCTCCACGTCCATGGTGTAACCAAGATGAACTAGACAAAGTTTTAACTAGACAATGACTATTTTTTTAAAAACTCGGTAACGCAGCGAACTATCCTTATAACAACCGCGCCCCTAAATGTTAGAATGTCTCACATTATTAAGTCTTGTATGGCTTTTTGAAGTCACAGACATGACTTTAAGGTTTCAAATAAAAGCTATATTCTGGAACCAAATCATTTGCTTGAAAACTGTGATCTAGAACTCTGACAACATCGTTTGAAAAATGATTTTAAAAATATAGGGTCGACTAAAATTCAAACTGAGATCATAGCAATTTTAGGAGATAAAGTTAATGAAAAAATCATCTTCCAGAAACAAGATATAAAAAAGTGTTCAAGATATTCGATAGCTCTGTATATATTTCATATTAGGATCAAACAAACCCTTCCTATCATTGCCCGTATATTGTTCGTCTTGAGATAGGAGCTCCGCGCTTTGTTCAACAACGTTAACTTCAGTTGATCAGGTTTCTTTGCATTGCTTTTTGTGCCTGCTCTTTTCCATTTTCTTTGCGAACATGGCCACCGCTTCACAAGTGCTTCATGGAAACAATGTTTCATTCACAGCAAAAGATTCAAATTTATCTTTTTCATGTACGCGGTGACAAATTCGTCTTTATTTAGCCTTCGCAATGAAAATAAATTTAAATATGGCAAAGGGACAAAATTGCTAAAAGATATTACTCTATCTAACAAAAACCGGTCTTTTTCATGGAGAGTGTTATGTAGCTCTCTCCAGAGCCCATCCTTTACAAGCAATCTCATGATCCTCAAATTCACTCCATTGAAAAATTATATCTTTCACGAAGTATTCTCTATTCTATGAGCGATTCTGCGTATGCTACACCGCGAGCCGTCTATTCGTAAAAATGATTATTAGTAAAAATGTTGACGTTTCAAATATTTATTTAAGTAAAAGCGAATGTGCCGACGAAATATCTGAAATGATTTTAAATTCGTAATTATAATGTTAACATATTTTTTTTTCAAACGACAACGATGTGTTACTCCTTCTTCATGGCTTGAAATAATATAAGAGTTCAGGAGAGACGCAAAAATATAAAGTCTCAATGGAAATCTGGCTCAAGCAGTTAATTACACCCACTTTGTTTACATGTTACTGCAACTGAAACGAACTCTATAATCAGTTCACTCGAACGTTGCTACGCAATCTTTTCACGGGTTAAAGACACCAATACCACTTGATTGTATTCAAGATTATTAAGATGTTTAAGCTTGAAGTTACCCTGCCTAAAGTTATATAATTTAATCAAGATTTTCTTACAACTATTTTAAGTAATGCAATGTTTTAAAGCAGGTTTCTGAAAATTAATTTATTGAAAAATAATTAGGATCAGGGATGAATACACCAAGATTTACTGATTTATTGTTATTTTGCAATTGAGCTGACAATATTGATACTTTAAATGTTGTATAAAATAAAAATAAAAACTTCAATTTTAATGAAGAAATGAAAGTTCTTCTTTTTAGATATGACATAATAATGTTTAGTCTCATTATTTATGCTATTTAAAATATAAATTTTAAGATTTTATTATTTTTTTTTTGGGGGGGGGGGTGGCAAATTACTGTTTATCCCCGGGCTGCACATACCCAAGATACGCCGCTAGCCTACTTGTATTTTAAAAACTATACACAATTTTAAATTATTTTTATTTACGCATTATATTTTTTCAATGCTTATATATCACTATCTTTATTCAAGGACATACCAAAATGATTGGAGAATTGGGCTACATTGTGGACACTTTGCAGAAGCATTCCAGCAATGGAAAAGGCCAAATCGAGTTGTTAATCAGTAAATTCGAACACCTTGGGAAAATGTCAAGTGACAAACAATTTTTAAGTAATTCCTATAAATTGTTCATGGATCTGTCGCTGTTAGATAGGTATGGCGACAAACCTAACGATACATGGATTGATGGCGAAGCTGAGCAAAGCCAGACAAGCAGAGCTAACACAGTAAGACTTAAAATCCAAATATTTAAAGCCGAATCTTCTAGGACAAAGTGTGTTCTTCATTCCTACTTGATAAATGTAAGATTTCATCAAGTCGGCCACACACTTCTATTTCACGGAGCCAGGCAAGCCAGTTCCATGGACGACATTTTAAGGAACGGCATCATTCTAGAACGTAGCAGGAAACGGCTTGATTTCTCAAACGGGAGTGGGTTTTATTTGTCGGATGACTACGAAGCTGCTGAAGAGTGGATTAACAGACGGAAAAGTGGAGCATCCGCCATTTTAATTTATCGTATTCCAGACAAGCTACTCGCGATAGGGGAAACAATGGGTGCAGATTTAGATAGAAATAGATATTTGTGGTCACGTGTGGTCAGATATTACAGAAAAAACGTTCGGCATGGACTGAATGAGTTTAAAACAGTTCTTAATTCATCATTTATAAAAGGTCCTGTCTGTGGAGTTATGATAGGAAGAGGGAAACATGTGACCCTAAACACCCTTCGAATCAAGGCCAAGGAAATTCAGCAGTACTGTATTCGCAGTCAACAACTTGCTCAGAAGATTAGTTCCCTTGTTGTTGGAGTAGTAATTTACTCTTGACATTGATGTGTTCATTACCTGGTCATGTTTCATATTCTCAAACTCATAGATGTTCCTATAAATGAACATCAAAGATTGTTTTAACCTGAGTATATACTCTTGATATCCTCTTTGAAATGGCAACATCATTATGTCTGTGAGTTAATCACTGCATTACATTTATTGTATAGTTCTTCAAATATAAATAACAGCTGTAGCATAATTATTCAATTAAATGTATGCGGAAAACGTTGAGGAATGCTATTTGCCAAAACGTTGGCTGTTTTGTTAAGATTTTTTCAGGCTAACTCATTAACATGTTCACCAATTTGCAATTTCTTAATTTGTAAGCCTGAATGGGATCTCACCCCCATTTTGTTAAAAAATTAACAAAGCTAGTTTTTTTTCCTCTTCATTGTAAAACTATCCAGCCAATACTAAATGAGGTAAACTATGAACACAACAAATAACACGAAATATCAGATGGCATTCAATTATTTACTTTGCCATTAGTTCTGACTGTAGTTCTTATTATTTTTTTAAGATGTTAACTCAAATATTTAAATTTAATTGTATTTGTCATTTAGATCTACTTAAAATGCGTGTTTATGGTCTAATTTTTGAAAAAAAATGTCATGAAAATAATGTAGCAATGGAAAACCTTTAAGACATAATTTTTGTTTAAAATAATTTTTTTTTCAAATGCGTAACTCCATTAAATATTACTTTTTTATGACAACATTTGTTGATTTTGTATGTTGCTAGATACCTTTAAAATAATTATTCTAAAAATAATGTGATTTTTAAACAATTTATATTATACAAAATGGCGGCTGGATACCGAAGTAATCCATTCGCTCGCCTTACAGGCTGACGGGCGTGGGATCGATTTCATGCAAAAGCCACAATAAGAATGTTGAATGACTATCGCTAGAAAGTCATCCGCTAACCTGAAGAAGAGGTGGAAGCCGCCAAGGTCCACAAAAACCCGAGAAAGGTCTAATGGACACATTAGAACCCCTAACGACACTAAGGCTATGGGGGGAGGGGGGCACACACACATCAATAAATAAATAAATACATTCATATAAAAACGCATGTGTTCATTGACGAAATTTAGCTAACTATATACCTTGATATCAGTACATGTTTATACACTTAATTTTCCTATCATAAACATATTTTACCATTTAAAATATTTTTATCATGTCCATTATGTAACCAGATATTGAATATTATAATATATTTTTCAAATGATTACATTTTTAACAATTTACTTATTTTTCATATTTTTTTTTCACTGGCATTATAAAACTTGTAAACATATTTTAACAATCGTGAATACTTCTTTTACAATGCATTTTCAAAAGCTGAATTATATTGAGTTTTACCATTTTTTGATGGTGAAATCTCGACACAAATGTGTTTCATGGTGGATGGAATGGCAAAAAAAATGTGTTGCACCTTTCCCACAAATATGAAAGATTTTATGGGTGTATAACGTGTTTTTAAAATTTTTTGACTCAATTTATGAAAATTTATATCAATCTTGTCAACACTCAACAATGAATATCAATCAGTTATCCTATTGAATATATTATTCAGAGTTGTTTAATTTTTTCCTTCACTTTCAGACACCTTCACGAACAAGAAGATGTAAACAAATAATCTGGGTATTAAAAAAAAAGGAGTATTGGTTTTCATTTTTTAAATTTTTTGCTTTGGATCATTTAAAAGTTGGCGATTAAGACATTTTAACACCCTCAAGCTTATTAAGAAAACAACGACGATTGGTCAATAGATGACATTGAAAGTAGGGTGTTTGCATATTAATTATTTAAAACATTATAAATAAAACTCAAATCGTTTTATATTATAATGATGATATGTTTTATTGTAATACATTGCCTAACGGAGTATTTTAGCTCCCGTGTTTTAAATATTTTTATTTTTATTATATTTGTTTTAATGGAAACCAATAAAAAAAACTAAGTATCTTACGCTATTGTATGTAACAGTCATTGTGATAATTATATGTCAAGTATGTTATCACACTGTTAATAAAGGGTTTTGCCTTGTACTATCATTATTTTTAAATTTATTTTTCATGTGCTTTTTCGTATTTTTATATTAATATGATTGATAAGTCACTTACAAAAGGCACTTGAAAGACCAAAAGTATATTATAAATTATTTTATATTTTTAAATGATTTATATATATATATATTTAAAGTTTACTTATCTACTATAGTTTTGGTAGGTATTATACATAATGTCTTAAATAAACATTACTTGTATTGATTTTGTACTGATCGTTTATTTAGTTTGAATTCTTTCGATTCACTATGAAATAATTCAATATTTTTTAAAACGTCTTATCCTCACTTACTTTGGAATTGTTTACTTCGAAATAACGCACTTAAAATTTTACTACGCAGAGGGTGTTAAATATATTTGGAAATCGACATTTTTGTATTGCAAAATGGAAGCACTATTTTTTATCAATTTTCCATTAAAATGTATATTAAAAAGGGCGTGTTTCTGAGTTTTATTTTTAAAAACATATTTTCATCAAAATATTTAACAAACTTAGATCTACTTTAAAACAGCACAAAGGTATATGATATTATTTTATTAGGTAAAATGTTTATCGGGCAGTCGACTAATTAACACAGTGGCCTAAAAAAAGAACAGCTAAATAAAGAAAAAGTTTGTTTTTAATAAAACTATCAAAGAGTGTATACACAGAGTTGGGATGCAATCCTTTTAGCTGTATTTTATTTTCTGAAAGTCAAGACTGACTCTACTCATTATTTGAACCGGTTCACCGACAAAACGGTCCTAACAAATGGGCTCCGACAAAATGGCCGCGAAAAAACGCGCTAGTCTAATAGTAACAAATTTAATCAAATATTGCATTTGTTTGTTGCTCACCGATTCTGTGTCAGTTTTAGCTCAAAAGAAACAATAATAATATCACAACATTGAATTTAATATCCTTTACTCAATATGGCCTAAAGTCACGGTTTTTTTTAATTGACAACATATAATATAATAATATCACACACAATTATTTTACAAATTTTAACACTTTTATTACTGCTTAAAATGCAAAAACTTTTTTAAAAAGTTCTTTTTATGTTTAAAATTGAAAATTATTTGTTTGGGGCCGTTTTGATCGAGGCCTTTTTAAAAGGTTACTAATTTAAACTGTAAAGTTAAAAAAATATTAAATAAAATTAAAAAAAAAAAGTTTTGTGTCAATCAACTATCAGAGAATGAATACATATTGTTTTATATAGAACCTCCAGACCAGTTGACGATAGTTATTGAATAAAATAACGAGGCTCATAAATACTTTTTTGTAATAAATATTTTTACTGACTTAAAAAGGTTTACATTTTAATATTTTTTTCGTTTCCAAAAGGATAATCAATTAAAACGTATACACATTACGTAATAATTGGTGGGATATGCCATTTTGTACTGCACCTCGCTAAAAAGTCATTTATTTTTTACAGGTCTTGCTTACAATGAAATGTATCTGTGTGCTTTGCACTGTCCACATGCTGAGAACTAGTACATGGCACCATAGGTTAGATGAATAAGGTGACGCGTGCTTACGGTAATATTATCGCATCTGACTCTCCACACTAAAAAGTGAAAATCAAATTATCTTAGAGCCTTCTTTTTCTCTCTAGATGCTAAGTGTGGGGATTTCATTGAGCTTCGCTGAAGGAAGGCTGCTCAACAATGGGTTGTTAAAAATCTTTTTTTAAGTTACCATCTGAAAAATGTGTTTTTTTATTTACCCGACTTCTATCTGAAGTTCTTAACCAGTATTTGAAAATTTAGATTTTAATGAAAGCCATCAAACTACATTTGGACTGGGACGGATTTATTATTAGGGTGTTTCCATTGGTAGTTAAAACAATATCATTTCACCTTTTCCGTAATTCCCTTCCGGCTATACTTTTATAAACAGACATGATTTATACATGCAAGACTCGGCTTTTTTTTTTGTTTTGTTTAAAGTAACTTCAATTTCTTTGTGTAAAATATATTAATTTGGGTTTTAAAACATTTGCTTGCCAGGAATATGCTTGTTTCTAGACTAAATTAAATGAATATTTATATTTTATTTACAGTCTGCGAACTTCTGAGATTTTTAGATAATGTATAATTAAAAACCTTTCCTTTAAAGGATTTTTTGTAACATATCGTGCAAAAAGAAAAAAATAAATAATTACGTTGCTAAGATTTTAAAGAAAAATAACTGCTCGTTAAGATATACTAAACAGGATCAGTGTTACAAAATAGCCTCCACCAAAATAATGTCTCCCTAGAGAGTTTTATTTTAAAACATAGTCATTCCCCCCCCCCCCCGGAGTGCTGTTATAAAATTAAGTCTCCGGGGTTCAGATGAATCCAACTTTTTTTTTCTAAATTACAAATTATTGTTGTAATACACCTCATGACTTAAAATGCTATTTTTATTTGTTCTAAATATATTTATGTAAGATTAAAGGAAATGTAACAAACATAACCTTAGTCAATAGCGTAACAGTTTTCGTGCTAAATGTGAAAGCTCTGAATTAACCAAATTTTTTTAAAAAGAATAACAGACAAATGATCTGAAAAACAGAGATTATCAAGTAATACGAGAACGTTAAAGTGGTTTTAAAACAAGAATTTACTCTGTACATTTTTGAATAGCACCTGTGGGTGGGTCTTTAACGACATTAGTGATTATTATGTGTGCAGTTTAATAATTTAAAAAATATTGTTACTTTTATCAGTAGCCCTTACTCTATTTACAGCAGCATATTTAAAACTGTTTTCTTACACTTAGGCTATATTATAAAATAAATCCCCCGGGTGGAGACTCTTTATGGTCGAGGATTTATTTTGAAATACTGGCCCTGAAACTAAAGTAGTTTTTCAAATTTACGTTATGAGTACAATTTGTAAGTATAGTTTCAATTAAGAGATAGGATACTGTAAGAGAAATGTACCTTGAATATGCGAAACGTAACACTTCAAGCAATCAAATCCTCAGTTATACGGCCTCTGATAACACTCAAGCAGCCCAAAGCTGTCAACGAGTTCTTATTTCAAGC
This sequence comes from Radix auricularia, assembly GCA_002072015.1. NCBI lineage: Eukaryota > Metazoa > Mollusca > Gastropoda > Lymnaeidae > Radix > Radix auricularia. The sequence continues at coordinate 1,862,288 of MUZC01000082.1, read as the reverse complement.
TTGCCACTCAAGCTGTTATAAAACAATCTTATCTATTAGCCATCAAGAAGTCACGTAGTGAATTCATCTTTTTTTAAAAAAAATCTCATTGTATAAAATAGGTTTGGTTTATCTGTTTTTCCTTCAAATTCACCTGAAAGCAGAGGACGAGCAACAGCAGGCTGTAGCTTCGAGACACGTAAGATAAATCTGTCATCATATAAAACTATATAGTCGTTATCAAACTAAATGCTTAAATATTTTCTAAATACCATTTACATGTAATTTAACTTAATCGATGGTATATTTACTTGTCAATACCTCAACAATTACAAACATCAACGTCGGTCTTATTTCTTTCGCTAACAATCATAAAATAACAATAGTTACTTTTTATTTTTTAAAATTAGTTACCGTAACTGTAAGCATGTATTACTTATTTAATAAAAAGTGATGTGATTGTGAAAATTATATCTGAAATTAATAATTGGATAAATTACAACAGCTTCTGTATTTTCCTATTTTTAGCGCTTTCTTTATTCGATACAGGATAGTATCTTTTCTTTCAACGTTTCATAAATTGCATCACTAACATAAAGCTATGACATTATCGTAGTAGTTGTTGTTTAAGTGGTATTTTTTAGTAAGTGCTGTAGTTGCAGCTATTGTAATAGTGATAGTAGTATCACTAGTAGTAGAAGTAGAAAAAGAAGCAGTCTTTATTTATTTTTCGACGCTGAGCCAAATGTAAGAAAAATTTATTTAAAATAAGCAGCTGTTGCAGGTTGTATTTTTATAAATGCCTGACATGGTTTTCGTTTTGTTATTTTTTAATGTTCTTGGTAGGCATGGAGTTTACGATAACTCATTCAAATATCTTTTAATCGACCAATGCTTATCACAGTACCATCCCATGTTTTAACCTCTATTTGAAGTGAAATTGATCAGTTATTATCACACACAAATATTTATTATTAAATGCCTTGCTATCACATACTCAGAGCGAGACATATCTCGAAAAAGGGAAGTAATAAACTGGTAGTGAGCCCACCTAAGAGGCGAATACAGCTCTTGTCTTTGAATACTTATTATCTGAACATACTAGCAGTACTCTGTATTATACGACATCAGTGTAGAATTAGCTTGTTGGCATGTCGAGACACATGTCACTTGCAGATAAGCGATTTATAACATCTGAAAATCATGCTGTTCATAATAGGTATTATTTAAATGTAACCATTAAATTATCTAATGTTATGTCATTATTATAAATCAATACGATGCACTTGCAAAATGGAACTTCTAGATAGGTCCCTATAAATTAGAAATGTATATTTTTTTATTCGATAACAAAGTGTAAACACGTTACTAGCCGTATTGTTAACACTGAACAAATATTCTCATAGATATCTTTTTGATGTTAACATTAAAATTCCAGTTCATGTTAAAACACATTTTACAAATTTTCAATATATTAAGTTTTTACCCAGGGACAGACACTCACTATATTTTAATGAAGATGCAAAAATTAAATCGCTTTATGATTTTTTAAAAATCCCCTTCAGATTGTCCCAGACAAGTTTGAGATCCAAGCAGAGAAAATGAATATAAGTCATCAATGTGGTAAGAGAAATTTTCGTTGAAGTTCTAGATATGCATATAGATATTTTCAGATTTCAACACACACAAAAATGTAACAGATATTATGATGTTAAATTTAATGTAAAAGAACTGCTTTTGTTTCATGATGTAAAATAATAGAGCCAGGCATTATGAAAACTACAGCAACGTAAATCAAATAAACGGAGCTAACATTTTGACCAAAAGCTATTTCACAATATGGAAAAAACAAAGAGTTCATGTTTGATTTTAAAGTATAGTTGACACGAACAGCTACTGACACTTATATGTATTTCTTTGTAGGATGATTAAAACGCATACACAAACAAAATGTGTGTGTCTTTTCCTAATTTAATTCAAGTTTTCACATAAATTGATCATTTATTCTAGTAATATATTGTAGCAATAGTGGCTGAAGAAAATGTAAAAACTTACTAATTAAAAAATAAACGATAGTTATAAAAAAGACATTTTTAAAAACGATAATGAATTTGTGGCTTATTGAAAAATAGTTGATTTTTTAAAAAAAAACAGAAAAAAAGATAACGAAAAAATTAGTTAATTTGTTAGTGAGGAAATAAAAACAGATTTAAAAAAAAGAATCTTTATAACAACGTTTCTATAAGTGGATTTAAGAAAAAGAAAATAAATTAAAACTTATGAGTTCAAGTACATTGATTTAATTTCACTAAAACGTTGGGCGCGTGCTTATGAGGTTTTACATTCTCCTTCTCATAGACCTCTCTTTTGTCTTCAAAAATTTAAACTTTTAATTTTTATACGAAACACCTATCTTTGTGGTGTCATTCTAGATTAGAATGGGATTTTAAAGCATTCTTTGCACGTTCTTAGTTGTATTTGATCAAATATATCTGTGGTAAAATTTCGAGTTCACTAGGATCATTAAAAGTAGTATAATTTTACATTGGAAAATTGTACATTGTGCCTGATAGACAAAAAGACAAAAAAAAATAATTAAGAATTAAAATAATAAAATAGGAAAGCAAGTTAATAAAAACGTAGTTTAAAAAAAAGAAAAAAAATTAAAAGATTGTTTTTATTTTAAAATTAAAATGTCTGTAAATGGAAAGACTAATTAAAACTTTGAAGTGTAACAAAAAAAAAAGACATACATTTGCAAACTGATTTACTGATAAATCTTAAATCTTCGTAGGTGAAAGTCAAAAATGAAGAAATGACTGATGTAAATAGACACATGAAATAATGCTAATTCACAAAATATGTCAATATATCTTTCCTATAAAAGAGGTAACATTTTATATCACGATTTTTTTTGTAAGGCATAAACTATATAATTTGAATGTCATCTGCTTATTAAAAAACTGGAAAAATAATATGTATCAGTTAAAATAGATCAAATATTTTATGACATATTAGACTCATATCTTAACTAATTTTTAAAATTTTTATATAAACAATTCCAGTTATCTACGAAACTGAGCTGTTGGAAGCAGGCGGGTCTGGCCTTAATGTATATAATAGCTGTGAGAAGAATCCAGGTCACAAAGATGTTCAAACTTTGGAAAATTTTAGAACAAGTCACATGCCTGACCACATACTTGAGTTTATTGAAGTTATAGCTGGTTTGACAGTAAGAATAGCTGTGGGATGGATAAGCACAGAAACACCAGAGTTTTTCCCGAAAACCAAAGACCCTTATCCATTTTATGACTCTCGCGGAACATTCGCCAACAAAGTAGGTACTGGGATCGTGAGTGGTGTGAGCAAATACCCAGCCGTTTTCAAAGAGGGAACCTGTGAATGTTCGAAGTGCCTACACTCAGACACACCAAGCAAGAAGTGGGGGGAGGTAGAGATTTCCACGGCTTGCCACGTTGTCTTTGATGAATCTGAGGGGAAAAAAAACAAGATGTAGGGGGTTTTTTATGACGAAAAAGACAGTCCATTAGTGTCACTTGACGGCTCGACTTTTGAGACGAAAGATGTTGAGGATGACTGGAAACTATTTACATGTGTTACGTGTGATTTTGATTTGCTTGATAAACTGAATGGTTTATGGGAAAAGTGGCCGGGTCTAAAAAAGAGGCTTAAACACAAATTACACCCAGGAAAACAGATCGGTATACCTTGTATCCCATCCACACGGATGTCCTAAAATGGTATCTGTAGGACAATGGATAAAGAGGCATGAAGAGGAAAATAAGACAAAATACACGTACACGGCAAGCACATGTCCGGGCAGTAGTTGGGCCTATGTGTTTAAACCAGGTTGTGTCGATTTTCTTACGTATCAGCGCCACTTCCACAGCGGTGTTAACAATGAGGGAGTAAACTTCAGTAGCAAAGGTTATGAAATGAATAGAGCAGTGCTACGCAATGTCCCTTAACCGATGCTGATCCGTGAGCTATCAGCCGTTTGTCTGCTTAAGTAATCAAGAATAACTTTAATAATTATATAATTATTGTGTTTCGTATGTCACCATATATAAAAAACCCATACATACATAAATATATCTTATCCTATCTTAGATATACAGACGCTCCTTCTATGCAGAAGATAATTGCGTCCACAGACCATGAGAGATGATCTGTTGGCAAGTGATGTAGCGGTCACAGGCCACGGCTATAGGGGTTCCACGCATTACCCCAGCCGCCTAACTATTGTCTAGTTAGGTACCCATTCGGAGCTGGGTGACTCGGGGACTCCTCAGGCCCCGAGAACAAATCCTCACCTTAGTGTGGATTCGAACTCGTGAAGATCGGTATGGCAGTCGAGAGCGCTACCTCTCGACCACCACGTCCCATATATTTTTCGGTTATAAGCTAATAAAATGACACGAATAAATTAGTAATGAATTACGTTAGTTTTGAAAATAATGTACTAGTAATAATGAGTCTAAATTTATTTCAATGCGTAGTTATAATCGAAAATAATGAGTTATAAAGGGGATGCCCCAAATTTTAAAAAAAATATTATTTCAGTTATATCTGTTTCAAAAAAGAATAGAGAAAACATTTATGATACAGGACTTTAACTATTCCCCTGAAACTGAAACATTGGATTTAAACCCAGTTATTTCATACAAATCTAATTCTTAAAATACTTTTTAAAAGTCTTTTAAAAACATAACATAAATAGTTAACTTAATAATTCAGAATGAAACGACCTAATTTGACTTTCATTTACACTTTGGATTTCACCGCAGCTAAGTTTTCATTTTTTAATTTTTTTCTATATTCCTTTTCTTTGTGTATCGTATGTCCGTTGAAAAAGGCTTTTTGCCAAAACGTTCGCTGTTTTGTTAAGTCCTGTCAGGCTAACCCTTACCTTGTTTACGTCTTTTCCATTTACTTTTTTTAAAAACGTATAGAAGGTTAAGAAAGGGACAGCGGATATGCTTACAAAGAAAAGTAATATGATTATTATCTTCTCATTTATTAAATCTAACTTACACATTTAGTTTTACTGGTGTAAATAAACTACATTAATTAACTAAACAATTATCGAAAAGTCCTTTAAATATTAAACTTAACTTATATACACCCTTGTGACATTATATGATATAATTAGGATATCAATGTTTTACTATGAATGCATTGATAACTGTGTTTTACTTTTTTTTTTGTTGTGCAAAATTCTTTGAGAGTCAAAGTATGCTATGGTAGTAAGTTATATAAATATCAAATTACTATTTTTTGGCCTATTTTTATAGTTTTATATTTAACTATGACTGAATTACATATATAAGAAGATGTCATATGAATATACAACACACTTCACCGGATGCACATATAAAACACTAAACCACATGCACACATCTTCAAATTATGCACATACACACAACTTAGCATTATGCACATACACACAAATTAGCATTATTCACATACACACAACTTAGCATTATGCACATACACACAACTTAGAATTATGCACATACACACATCTTAGCATTATGCACATACACACAACTTAGCATTATGCACATACACACAACTTAGCATTATGCACATACACACAACTTTGCATTATGCACATACACACAACTTAGCATTATGCACATACACACAACTTAGCATTATGCACATACCCATCATTAATCGTAATGGACATACACAACACTAAACCTGGTACAGAAGGACAATTCTGCGTTGGATGCATATACACATATATATATTTATATAAAATATGTATGTTCATAAACAACAAAAATCAATTTTTAACATGATTTACACCGTGTTATCTAATGTTATTCAGCAATAGTACGATCTTATTTCTACCATAACCAAAGCATCTACACATACAAAACTAAAAATATATTTAACAGACATTTCATGTCTTCATAAATTAAGATGTTTGTCTTGAATGCAGTTTTTAATCTCAATTTAATCATTATTACTAACACATTTTTCTAAACTATACGCTTAGTAAAACAGCAGAAACGAGCAAGAAAAAAATATAAACATTTTTAGTGATAGTGTGTTCATTTTTTCTAAACTGCACTAAGGTTGGATAATAAATGGCGCATCGTCACAATTTCAATCAGAAATACTTATGAAAATGTTAAAACTAAATTGTATGTTGAGCTTATACATTCAAATACATATTTATACAACGTTTTATAGTAAATGTATTCTATTAGTGTTATAATTTGTTAAACAATAAATAAAATACGCATTAAGAAAAATATGTATTTTCTTTTCCTTACTCATCAAAGCTTGGAATGACGTTTTAAGTCTTTATATTTTTAAATATCCGAGTAATTAAATAAGAAATACATACAGCTTAAAAATAATTTAGATTAATGTACTATTACATTATTTTTATTGTTAACCAACTATCCGAGTATGAAAAATAAGATAAGTAATCACTTTGAGTAATTTGTTAAACTGAACCACAAGAAAGGGGCGTGGAGGTCTAAGTAGTACCACACTAGACTGCTGAACAGCTACAAGAATTCGAGTCATGGTTTCAAGCCTCGGTACTGGCAAGGCCCCAGGGGCATTGTACTAACCACACAATCCTCTGCTCTTTAGTGGTCAATAAAACTTGTGATCGCTACTTCACTTGCATCATAGGCCATCATGGTCTAAAAGGGGTTATTTATTTATTTTTAAACCATAAAAATGTTATTAAAAGCAATTTTTTAAAAAAAGGTTAGCCTTCATTTTTTATTTCACACGGAACATCCTATATTGTATATTTTTACTTATTTTGTAGGTATTAATTAATGATTTGTGATTTTTTATTATATTTTTTAAGTAAAGTTTTAAAGTAAAATATATTTAATTTAATTAGAAGAAGTTTTAGCTAAGTAAAAGTTACAAAATGTCAAAATAATTCCTGCACTGACATCAGAGATAATGAAGAAAACCTAAACCTTTAAAATTTAATTTGTTTTATTTTAAATTAAACAACATTATATATGCAAATAAGCACATCATCTCATCTTTAAATATATTTATATCTCTATATATATAGTAATGATCCTTAAAAACAATACGTTTAAACGGCTACATTAGTTATTTTAACTATTTTTATTCCAGCGTGTCACATCATCGATTTACAAAATTTGTATCTATTATTAACTTTTTAAAACGATTTCATTTGTTTTAAAATAAAATTATGGTATGGCTTGGTATACATCCGACCTCTAAGGACGATGGCGTTGACACAATTTCATCTTCCCCCAACTTTCCCTTCACTCTTGTATGTGAATCAGTTTATACAAACAGGATTAAAAGAATGAGAAAATGTGAGAAAATGTTTTTACTTTTAGAAATAAATGGCAAATTTTAAACGACAAAATATGCGGTGTAAATTATGTGAAAAGTTTTGAAATGAACGAAAATAATCTTAAAATTGTTGTAGATTAGAAGTCGGATATAGTTCATTGCTGATTATCTTATCAACTGTGTGTTGTGTTTTTGTGTAACTGCTTTCTTTGTAGAAATAAAATATGCTTAATAAGATGAAATCGTTTTTTAAATACCAATTGCAATTTTATGAAGTTTCAAGATTGAAGTTGTTTTTTTTTAGAACATATGTTTTTATGTCATTTTTTTTATATTTCAATTTAATGTCAAAACATATTTCGAATATACTACGGAAATTCCTCATTTCAAGTCTGGATGACGGTCATTGATATAAATATCTTCATCATATCAAATAAAACTACGACACGATTAGATCAGTTCCCATTGTCGTTAAAAGACTCAGAACTGATTTGAGTGTAAACTGTAGGTGAGTCTTTGTAAAAATATTTTTACTGATCATAATATTTCTTTCGAACAATATGCAAATGTGCATCTCGTTTGCTTACACTTAAAAAGGGCTAAATAAATACCTGATAATAATACTTTATTATAATTTGTAACAGTTATTTTCAAAAAATATTTCGTTTTATTCTAAGACCAGTTTTATATAATTTATTAAGACTCTTAACGATTATTTAAAATTTAATAGTTAACTTTTAGAAAATTAAAGATTATATGATTTTTATTAACAATTAAAGCCGGGAATTGAGTTGTATGCTGTCATAGGAAACTCTTATTAAAAGTTCTTGTTGAAAATCTAAATAACAATGGAATGCCTCCGCTAGGTGTTATCTCTTAACCAACTACGCAAAAAGACAATTGCGTTGACATTATTTAGTTCAAGTGATTGGATGGTCAGGTTTAACTAGTCTACCTGACAATATAAACAGCTGAGCTAAGAAATCGTTCATATAGCTTCTTATTATCTAAGACGAAGTTTCTGACACTGATATGAATGTTTGGTTTGCAAGTGATATATAATCGAAGTGTTAAGACCATTGTGACAATGTCCCCTGTAAGCAACGTGGCTGCGCATATATTTGACCCACGCCACGCTGGAGTTAGAATCACCACGCAGCAAGTCATATGATATGTTTTAAGATTTATGTAAGTAATTATTTCATGTTTTTGTACTGATGAACGCATTAGCTGTAACGTCTGCTATTATTAGTATTAGTTCATAAATAAACTTCAATTTATTGTCTTCTTACACAAATAGTTTGTGTAAGTTGTTTTTTAGCAAATTTTAAAAAAATAGTACACAATTAATTGGACTTTGTGCAACTTTACTCACCAGTTGTTTTTTTTTTAAACTTTGCACATGGACCAAAGAAGCTTGGAAGTATAGGATATATTCCATGGTATGCAAACGATTTCTCTCAATGGACTCACAACCTTTGTCAACACTTTAAACAGTCACGTCAAAGTTCAAAACTACAATATTTATTTAATTGTCCGACAAATATTGTATATTTAACGGTCGAAATATTTTACTGTAACATGCAGTACAATTATAAGTGGTGGATCGAATAAATTTAAAAAAAAAAAATTAATCGTCAAAATTTATTTTTCAATTGATCGTTATTTTCCGCAGCCCAATTCTTCAGTAAAGACGCAAATTTTTGTTAAAACTAGATATAGATGTTGATGTGTATTAAATAATTAAATACCTTATTAAAAATATTTATTCGGGCTGCGGATATGAACGATTAATTTAGTTTTTTGAATAATCGTTAAAATTTTTTAAAGATTAAATATATTTGACGATTAATCGACCCACCCATTACAAACGTACTGGAAGTCAAAAGTATTTTTTTTTTTCAAAATAAATATAAACTAATTTCAAGGCGATTACACAAACATTTTGGTTTCAACTATTGACTGACGCGACTGTTTAAAATTTGGATGAAGTTTATATGGCCATAGAGAAAAGCGGATATGAACGATTTATTTAGTCTTTTGAATAATCGTGAAAAATTTTTAATGATTAAATATATTTGACGATTAATCGACCCACCCATTAAAAACGTACTGGAAGTCAAAAGTAAAATTTTTTTCAAAATAAATATAAACTAATTTCAGGACGATTACACAAACATTTTGGTTTCAACTATTGACTGACGCGACTGTTTAAAATTTGGATGAAGTTTATATGGCCATTGAGAAAATTCGTTTGCCTATCATGCAATGTTCCCTCTAAATCTAACCTAGTTTAGATTATGTGCAAAGTTTTTTGTTTTTTTAAATCGTGTGCAAAGTTGCACAACGTCAATTATATGTGCAAAATTTAATAAAATTTGCTATGCCGTGATTCAAATCTTCGACGCGGCATTGGTCATAAATACGCGCAGCGGCGCTACTAAAAGGCAACTTTGCAACTGTGATTCTAATTTTTTTTCTAACATACCACCTGCAAACCAAACATCCACCACAGCATCAGAAACTTCAGCAGCGGCAATCGAAAGCTGTGTGAACGATTGTCCAGCTCGGATGGTTATATCGTCATAAGACCCGCTCATCACTTTAACCAAATAATGTCTATTCCCTTTTCTGTTTGCGCTGTTGTTTAAGAGATGTGATATTAAAAAGTAATTACAATGACATCATCAATTTCATTTTGTGACTTTAGTCGAAATTAACGATTAAATAATCGTTAAATTTTCAAATTGTTACAATTTAATTACAATTAACCTTGAACAGCCCTAATATTAATACCACGTTTAATAAAGAACACGTATGCCTTACTTGCCAGTAAAAGTTAAACATCATTTCTGAATGTGTACCTTAATTATTTAGATACGATTTACTCTAAATCATAATGAATATACAGCCAAAATTTTAAAAAATTTAAATATTACAAACTCAAATGAAATATCAGTAAGATTACGCATTTATTTGTTTGTGTGATTACAAACTTCTAAATTTGGCAAGAACGTCATCACTTAGATAATCAAAAACAATGTTTATCTTTATCCATGGTCCCATATATCGGTCCAAGAACGCTGCTCAATAACGGAACTTTTTGCAATCGCTAAATTTTGAACCATCGATTTGAAAGAATCAAGTTATTTAATTGTAAAAGTAAAATTTAAAAAAAAAAAAATTTAATAAACCAACCGAAACATTAAAGTTAGCTTAAACATTTTATTACTAGGAGTAATGTTTATTCGTAATCTTTAAGGCGTTTCGGATAAATTTGGGCTAGTTGACAGTTTTCAACTGAAAATGAGACATGGGTTAAAACAAACTGTATCTCTTCGAATATCTCTATCACAATATTTTGTTATTTTATTTTTTTCTACAATGGGATTTAATTATAATACAAGATAGCCATTGGCAAAGGTCCAATACATCAATAATAAACATATATTGCGACATGTTTACAAATGTATTAATAGTTTGAAACGCTAGCAACCTACGTCCCTCAAGTCTTGTATAACTACCTTTGATGAACTGGTCAAATGTTGACTTGATGGGTTGAAAAGTGTCAAAAAAAGCGCGTCAACTCCCCATGACAACAGTGAATTAAAAAAAAATACTAAAGATCTGATGGAACATTTCTCCCTGCCTCAATAGTGAAAAAATGAGACAAAAATATTTATTTACTCATTTAAAAAAAACGGCGAAAATTTAAGTGCAATATTATCATTCCTACTGTAAGAAATTTAGCATTAAAAACAATAATATTATTTTCAACGTCACGTTTCCTATATCTATATTGATTTTTTATAAGAATATTTTTAATAGAGTAGCAACGCACGTTCTGCCCCCGTAGATTTATCCTCCAAATAAAAAAGAAGAAAAAGGCGCAAATGCACAAAGGTCAACCGTTGATTATTTGACGTAAATTTCTATAAGTAAAACATTCTTTTAATCAGTAGCGTAGCTAGGGGAGGGTTCTAAATTAGAAAATACCCTCAAAAGAAGTATCCGAAAAACATTTTTATATTAAATATTACGCCACCGCAATGTTTGCAGAGTCCTCCAAAGTTAACTCTAGTATTGTTATTTGTAAGAATAGACATATTAAGACATAGAGAGAGAGGGAGAGAGAGAGAGAGAGAGACAGATTAAAAAAAGATATGATGAAATAAAATGAAATTCTCCAGTGTTGTTTCATTTAACTGTTTGTGGACACTTGTGAATATGTTTAGAGAAGATAGCTTGTAAAGAAAGTTTGTATCGCGTTTATTCTAAGTTTGACGATGATAAGCCTTTCAAACGGGAGATATTAAGGATTTGTGTGAATAAATCGCTATTAATTGACAATTAATTCACACATATAGACCTACAATTACTAAAGTTCACTATAGCCTATAATACAATGGAAAACTAATCATTAAGTTGAGCGACAGAAAAAAAAAGAAGAACATTGAGCAGAAGAACTTATCAAAAACTCAGCTGTACAAGAACACAAAAAAGTATTAGATCTAACGTTTTAGTTAAATGAAAACAAAATTCTAAAAACAATAATAAAGAATCTTAAAAAATTTTCTTTATTAAATTACTTTGCAATCTACGCTGCTCGGACCACGAGTGCGGAAAGTGGATCAGACTTAGCCCGAAACTAACAACACAAGTCATTTAATGCTGAAGTGCGGTTATGTGTTAAGTTATTGTAAAATATTAATATAGTTGCTGTACGGATTTTAGGCTGCGCAGAGCATCACAAGCAATGACAAAGATGAAAACCAAAGTACCCATTGAAGGTCGGGTTATCCGAAGCGACCGTTTTGTCCCTTACATTAGCAAACGTTTGTGAACGCTGCTGGTTTATGGCCAAAAGCCCCTGCACGGATTAGCAAAAGGGTTCGTGAACAACTTAGCTGTCGCCAGCTCAGAGAAAAGCTTCTAGTATGCGTAACACCCTAGGTATGTCATTAATGATTCCCCATCTAGCAGCAATCTTGACCATATAAACTCATACACTAAGCTGGAGTGTCACCAAGTTTATATCCAGTTAATGTAGGAAATTACAGCCTTCCTTGTGAGGTCACTTTAATCGGAGGCATCTTAGGCGATGTCATGAATGCCAAGGCAATCGCTGCAGAAGTGACAATTCCGGGAGATACGGGGGCAACTGTAAGATACCAATTTTGGGGAGGGGACAGGGTGGCTTGGTTTTTTTCCCCGGAAGACCAATCAAGAGATCTAGGATCAGGAATGCCGACATAAAGGTGTATTTCATTTTTTAAACATGTGATTTAGAAATCTTTTAAAATGAACTGTAATTAAAAATAACTAGTTACTTCTTTGGTCAGGGAACAACAGAATAAGAAAGGTAACATTGATATTCATTCCAGAGAATAAAAATACTTATTTGTAATTAAACGTCAAAATTGTTTAAAAATAGAAATTGTTGCATAGAAATTATGCAGACGTAGATATGTACCATTATTTGTATTCCTCTTTAAAAAAGAAAAGAAATTGTGTTCCTCATTTGTATAAGTAAAAGAAAAAGAAATATCCACACAAAAAATCATTGGATATTTACTATTATAGTTCCATATAAAAATTTTAAAAAAATAATAAAAAAAACTTCTTTGATATCTCTGGTCCCCTACATCGGCAGAATCAGATTTTCTTATATGTATATATATAATAAAATGTAATGCGTAATATGTGTAAAACTACCGCAAAGGAAAAACCATGGATTTCACAATAATCTGTCTGTTGCCCCTTGCTCTTTCTAATTTACATACATGATTTACCCAATACCATATCAGGAAAAAAATAATTGTGCTGATCATTGTATAAAACACAGAATAATTAAGTGAAAACTAGATACCAAAGTTTTACAACAATGACGAATATAGAAAATCACACTAAAAATATTACTTCTAATTTGCTGTTATGAGTATGACTTGAAAAATAATAATAAATAAATGCTTAGTATTTATTTTATGACAATCATATAATTCAAACAATAAAGTAAAGATTGAGAAGGTACAAGAAATTGGAAATTTATCATAAGCGTCGTATAACGTGACAAGGGCATATGGCGTTTAGGGGGAAAAGTAATAATATTAAAGCAGGTCATTTATACAGATCATCTCCACTGTGCTGGAAGATGGGCAGCACAGTAAAAGGTTATGAGTGTTTGATACATAATCTTACCTCTGGTATATTGGAGTTGATGCACTTCATAAGTTCAATATAAAAGAATTGGAGAACTTCCTCTCAGGGATTCTATTAACTCTTTTATACACGTTGTAATAACAAACAAATGAGTCCCATCCGCTAATTATTATCTTCGCGGATTTTCTTTTATATAGTCTAAACAATTGCTGGAGGTTGAGGCCAAGTACACAAGCACCTGAGTAAAATTCCCTAAAACATTGTAGTTTAAACAATAGGCAGCATTCATTGTAATGTCACGTAATCTTTAAAGCTATGAAAAAGCAGTAGATCTACATTTTTAAAAAAAATATTTTGAAGACGATGTATTTTCATAATTTCAATTAGACTAGCTGCATGGAATCTGGTGCGTAAAAAATTGATAATTGTTTCCCCATTTAAAGATGCTCTGTTTTTAAAATAAAAAATAATAATAAATAATAATAACACGAGTAGATCTGTATAAACATAATACGTTTTATATTATGGACATTAAAGTTTATATTCTAACATAAGAATTATTAACAACTCGTAGAAGAAGGAGAAAAAGACATTTTATATGTCGTTTTAATTAAACATTTACTTGATAACATAAATATGCAATATTTGCATTGTTAAAATTTAAACAGTGGGTAAATTCATTTCATAAATTTTAAAGTTAATGAGATGTTTCTCTTTAAACAATATTAAAATCAGTAGTATTTTTTTTTCCCATGGAATTCTCTTTTCTTTTTTTTTGTACAGAGGTCTAGTCTAGTTGTTTTAGGTGACCTAAACACACATTTGCAGACCACTGGTGGCTTAATCAATAAATCTTTTTAGCTTTCACTTCTTTTTTTTTTTTGTATAGTAATCAAAATCATAGCAATATACACATTTTACACTTAAAATACAGATTTCATAACTTCTAATACTTTTGAATGGTTTTAAAATTAAATTCGCTATTATGTTTCAGGTTACATAGCAAAATCATTTCTTGGAAGAGAAGAATGCTCCAAAGTTACCAGCTGAAACAGATAGTTGCCTTTAAAAATGTCACAAAATACTGATAATGCAATAAAACTTTACCCCAACCTCCCGCTTTTAGAGAGATACGCGTATCAACGTGTTGATGAATGGTTTGATGCTGGGGCAGAACTAAAGCAGGGAGACGATAAAAGAACATTACCACTTGGACTCCAAATGATGAAAGTTTCAACCATTTCTTCAATGCCTTATCCCATTTCCTTGGCAAAGTTTCATCAACCCGGCCACACGTTGCTGTTCCATGGAGCCAAACAGGCGAGTTCTGTGGACGATATCTTAAACAATGGAATAAATTTAAACTGTGGACGGCCCAATCTTGACTTCTCCAGCGGAAGCGGGTTTTACCTATCAGATGACTTTCAAGCCGCAAAAGAGTGGATTATGAAATATAAGAAGGGGCCCTGCGCTGTTATAATTTACCGAGTCCCAAACGATCTTCTCCATTATGGGGAAAACGGAGGTTTGGATTTAAATAAGCACAACGATACTTGGTCTTTTTTAGTGAGATTCCACAGAAAACTCAATGAAAAAGAAAGCGATGCATTGCGTTTATGTTTAAATGTATCATTCTACAAAGGTCCGATATGTAGTAATGGAGCTTTGATACGGAAAGGACACCATGCTCATCCAACTCCACTATCAATAAATGGCAGGGAGATACAGCAATATTGTATAAGAAGTGAACATTTGGCTCAGAAATTTAATTCTCTTCTTGTAGGAATTGTAATGTACGTTTAGAACCAACCCTGCTGATAACACACTTTTTCGCCCAAATTCCTTGTCAATAAAATGTAGATCTATGCAGAAGACCTAAATCTCATGTGGATTAGTTATATTGCGTCTGTCGTGTTTTTAAATATAATTAATTTTAACCCTTGAATTTTTAAAAAATTTACATTTATACCAGCAACCTCTTAAATATTTGTAAAAAAATTTTTTATCGCTACATGATCTTATCCAACTCTTTACATTTCCTCTTATGTCTATATTTTAAATACCTATATTTGTATTGTTCTCTCTTACAATGTTTCTTATGTGTATCATGTAAAAAGGCAGCTTTTTATTTAACAAGTCATGTTTAATTATTACTGCTACAGACCAAATCAGTGCTTAGTTAATTCAAGATTTAAAATAAAAAAGATTCAGAATCTATAGAAACGATGTCATTCTTCTAGACAGGGCTAAAGGTTTAAAGCATTTTTTAAAAGTATATTTGTTGAGAATTTTAAATATATATAAATTATAATAACTCAATTTTATTATAAAATCGTTTTATTGCAAATATATTTTATATATAATCTTTTTTCAGGACATTAATGAAATAATACATAAATATGAATTTTATTTTAAAACTAGATGTAACTTAGAACTCTTGTATAGCTATATTTGCGTCATTTGCCTTCAGACTTGCGTAAGCTGTTCGTTGTTATCAGAAACCAACAATCTTCTATACTAGCGAAGTTAAGATTATTTAGCAAAATGCAGATTTTCGAACAGTGAAGTAATTTTTGCAGAGATATTCCTTTTAGAACATTTAAATTGTTATGTATTTTATCAGAAATTATAGAAGTATATTTCTTAGCTACAAATTTATGCAAATGTTATCCATATAGATAAATAATAATAGTAAAATTATATATACGCCATTATATTATGATAATTGTTATATCTGCTTTGCTTCCACTTTCTTTTTCACGATTATATTGTCATTATAGTTTACACCTTTACAAAAAGTAAAAAATAAATAATTAATTTGTGATTTTATTAGTCTGTTTTTTTTTTTTGTTTTTTTTTTTAAAATAATTTCAAAACCCTAGAAGGACGTATCTCATACACCAGCACAAATAATATGTTCCTGAAACTAGCTTAGTAATGTTTAACAACGAACACAAGAAAATTGCACAGGTCATTATGCACTAGTAATTTCATAGTATTGTGTATATAGGCGGTCAAAAACAAACATAAAGTACACGAGGAATCTGTGCTGTCAACTATTTTCTATTTTTAAAAAATCATAAAAATGATGTAATTTGTACTATTGGGGGGGGGGGCTTAAATCTTCTAGATATATATTGGAAAAACTATGCAATTGAGGCCCACCAAACTAATGAAGAAACACATAAATATTTCTATAAACAACATAAACCTAGAACAGATAGTAAAAATGGAACAAGGAAAAACAAAACACTAGATTTATTACTAACAAAAAGACCAAGACAATTAATAGCGTTTACAAATTATTCCTGGTTTGTCTGACCATGATATTGTTAGGGTGACCAATAAAATGAATACTAAAATATGTAAGAAGGCTAGAAGAACAATCTATATTTGGAATAAATGCATCTTAATAAAATTACACCAATCAGTTGATAATTTCAAACACAATATTCTAAGTAAACACAACATATATAGCCCCGTAGAAAAAAATATGGAATGAATTAAAACCCAATCTAAAAAATATAATGGATGGGAATGTTCCTACAAAACTAAATTCAAAAATAATTAATACATGTCAGTTCAATTCTATATTAAAAAGTAATGCAAACAAAAAGAGAGTTTATTTAAGAAATTTAAGACTAACAATATAGAAAAGATACACAAAAAATACTTTTAAATTAAGCACTTATCACAAAAACTTAGTTGAAATCTCCGAAAGGGTTATTTAACAGTGTAATTACTAAAGATAACAATAAAAACTTATGGTCCCTCATAAAAAAATGGAGCCTATAGGTATGGATACATTAACAAGACTGAAATAATAAAACTTTTTTATAATGAGACTAAAGCTAATATCCTTAACACATATTTCGCATCATCATTTTCTGCTTTAGGTGACAAGGAACTTTTAATAAATTTCAATAAAATGGAAAATATATGCAACATAACTGTAGCTGAGATAGGTATACATTCACTCCTAAAAAAACTTTAAAATAAACAAAGCTACTGGGCCAGCTGAAATGCCTGCCAGGTTATTAAAAGAATTAAGCAATGAACAGTCCCCAAACATTGTAGTTTATTTTCAAGCCTCTCTAAACAAGGGCAAAGTGCTCCAGGATTGCAAATTAGCCAAGGTATTGTCACTCTTTAAAAAGGGGATATATCAGACCCTGGTGATTACACACCTGCATCAATTACTATTATCACCTGTAAATTACTGGAACACATAATATATTACAGAATAGTTAACCACCTATAATGCCCCATGCCAACATCAACATAGCTTCAGAAAAAACATATCATCCGCAGAATGGGCCAAGGGGCCCTTAGATGTCATTTTTCCCCGTATATTACCTTTATAAAAACTAGTGCTAGCTTAAGTTACTGAGAAAAATAACGGATCTTGTCAAACTTAATACATAAAAACTCAAGAGTATAAAATAACTACTATAGGGAACTGGACTCTCTATATTCATTTCCTCGGGCAGGCGTCCCCAAATGTTTTTGTAAGTCACGTTAATAATTTAATTCCCCAAGCAATTATACACAATATTAAGAAACATAGCTTGAGTACAAATTATCACGAATTTTAGAGCCTGCCCCTTAAATGTCTTTTTTTTTTCTTTTTTAAGCTTTTAAATTATTATTTTATGTATCCATTGGCTATGAAACTTTGTCTTTATGCACGCTACAATATAGGTTTCTGGCATCATTGTTTTTGTTTTGTTTTTTGAAACATATCACTCATTGGATTCGAAAATAGTCATTTTTACTGAGATTGTTGTAACGCGCGACCGTGTCTGCAGGTATCTTATATTTATTGCTACTAAGAGCGTCTGTGGAGGTAACTCCCGATAATAAAATTAAATATAGAAAATGTTTGTGTCGAGATTAACAAGAAGGCGTTGTGCACTATAAAATATTGTGACGTGACGTCAAAGTTTGAGATTATATTATATTCATTTGTAAAAGGGAAATAAGGTAACAAGAGCATGGTCATTTAAAAGTTTTTTTGAAATTGTTTTCTCCCGCTGTGTGTCTATATATCTATGTTTTTGCACGTTTGTGAATCCGTGATTTGTGTGTGTGGTTTGTTTGTTTTTTGTTTGTTTGTTTTAGTTTTTTGTGTGTGTAAGTTATTTTTAAAAATATCTATTAGTGTGAAATAAATGTGGAATATTAATATAATACTATTTTTTAAAATTGTCATATTCACAGTACCATTCTACAATTTTCGTTATATCCTTAAATATGTATAAATTTAAATGCTTTATCTATTAGGCATTTTAAATTTAGTTATGAATAGAGATTGAATGCACTAGAGATGGTAGGCACACCAGTGAACCAGAAAACCAACGCAACCTCGTGCATTAAAATATATTCTTATCTTAGATATATAGACGCTCCTTATATGCAGAACGTAATTGCGTCCACACACCATGAGAGGTGATCTGTTGGCAAATTATGCAAGGGTCACAGGCCACGGCTATAAGGATTCCACGCATTACCCCAGCCGCCTAACTCTTGTCTAGTTAGGTACCCATTCGGAGCTGGGTGACTCCTCAGGCCCCGGGTACAAATCCTCGCCTTCGCGTGGATTTGAACTCGTGACAATCAGTACGACAGTCGAGCGCGCTAGCTCTCGACCATCGCTTCCCACTGTTTATATTTTGTTGTTGTTGCTGAAATTAAACTAAATATGTTTGGTAAATTTAATTTATAACTAGGGAAATGAATTAATTGGTAAGTGATGAAAGCAATGCCAATGTTTCTTAGGTTGGTGATTAATTTTCCTTCGGTGCTTACATAGTTTACATGATTTATTTTTTGGAACGATTGCTCCCAAAAGAAATAAACGGATTTTAATCAATATCGGTATTTTTTTTTATAACGATATGGATTGTATATGAGCTAAATGCATGCACCAAAGAGTGTATGGGTAATAAATGAAACAGTTATTTTTATAATGAGTTGTAAATTTCTGACAGTTTGAAGGTCCTCTCTGTTGGTAGTGGCAGGAGTCAAATAATATCGCCAAACTCTGGGTGGCATAAACCCTATAGTTTATCAACTGCATGTAGAATTTTTTGCATAACTAAGATTATACCGGGAGGGTACATTTAGGTCTAAACCTTGCAGTTCAAAGTGTTTCATTAAAACAAATAAAACCCCGTACACACCATACTTAAACACCAATATTGACATAAATATCTGACTCATTAAAAATATCCTATTCGTTTGACTAAAGTCCTGCTTAGACTGGAAAATAGAAGGAATGTTTTAGAGAGCTTTACCCATTAAAAAAGTAATCCTAAGACAGGGTATATTTAATAGCTAACGAAAGCTAAAACATTCAAGAAAAACAGTTAGATTTCTAGAACAATACGATTGCTTGCATGGCACACACTTCAGGTATTAAGTGTATGTTCTTTAAGGTGTACATAAATTAAGTGTTAAAAGTATGGCCCCAAATATATGGGTTTTTAACTGTAGAAAGTCCGTTTTTTTTTGGCAAAAATAATAATACACTAGCAACACGGATTTTTTTTAACATAATTTCTTGTTTAAAGAGGTGTCACTAGGGACCTTGTCACCCAGTGTGGTAACTCACGGTGTCACCCAATAACGATTTACCCAATAGATCTCATACTAGTATGTATTTAAAAGAAACATAACAAAATTTACATTTTGGTGTCACACCTTGTGATTATTAGGACTGTCCATTTTGTTGAAAAATGCTTCCCGGATACCCGTATAAATTTTCGAACGGGTATCCGGGTATCAGTTAAAATTGCCGCATTTTTGCCGCCATGACCGTCATACAAACCCATTATCTTAGATAAACAGACGCTCTTTCTATGCCGAAGATAATTGCGTCCACAGACCACGAGAGATAATCTGTTGGCAAGTCATGCAGCGGTAACAGACAACGGCTATAAGGGCTCAACACGTTACCCAGCCGCCTAACTACTGTCTAGTACGGTACTCATTCAGCTCTGGGAGACTCGGGAACTCGTGACCGTCGGCACGACAGTCGAGTGCGCTACCATTCGACCACCGCGTCCCAAAACCAATTCAAACTAGCCACTGTTTACGCACCTCATTTTATACTATAACCAATGTCATGTTTCCAGCAACACACTTTTTTTAACTCTAGTACACTACAGACTTGCCGCATGTAAATGCTTTCGTCATACTCAGAAACAAATACAAAAGTAAACCGAACATTTTAAAAAAAATGTCATCAATTATGACGTAACGTTCAGTCATGCCATACAGGCTCATAGTCCTTGACGTTTTTGTCCACTAATTGGTGGAAGTGAATATACAGGTTATTAACTTTAAATTATGATAACTTAGTGATTAGTAGACCTACGTAAATAAGTTTTGTTTACTAGTCATATACGTTTTTTTCTACTAATTCTTAACGCTTTAACAAAACCAACAAACACAAGTGAATGTAATGAGCGCGAGTTTATAATGGTTTCAGTGGTTGACGGTGTGTCTTTCAGGATGCCCACACTAGTGGGCAGTTTGTGACAGTTTATATTACCAACAATATGCCATAAAATAACCCCCTGCAGCCTTAAAAATTTATATTAAACCTAAGTAATTTTGAAATATTTGTTTCTTTACGGATAAAAAATTTAACAACAAATATATAAGTTAATTAATTTTTAAAAACATTTCAGTTCTTTTCCTTATCACAGTAAAAATCATCATGGGACTAAAACATTAAAAAAAAATAGTAAAACCGGTAAATAAAAGAGAAGGCTTTTTGTGTTTTTTTTTTTAAATAAAAATATTTTAAGTACGGTCGGGATAGAAGTTGACTGAGGAGTGAGGGGGTGAGAAGGGGGTAGATAACAACATTGTCTTTTTGTTAAGACATGGGTCCTTGGCGTATAGACATCAGCTCTTATGACTCTTGTGGGCTAGTGTATATTAACTATATTAATTAATTCGTCTCTAGTCCCCAAAAGTGCATTAGCTTAACTTAATACGTATTAGTATTAGTATTAGGGTGAAACAACAACTACACTACAAGTACTACAATATCTCAAAACACGAATAATGAGGCAAAACACCTCCTTACAAAAGCAGAGAGAATATTTAATACATGAAATACATTTTCAAAAGAAATATATTAAAAAGAACATACAGTCAACATGAATATATAATTAACAATGCAAATACGGATTGCTATGACCCAACTTCCCTCTGGTCGTGTGGGTGGAGCCTATAGATGAGTGGCTGTTACGTCTACGTCACTGCTCCTCAAGGCAGGCGTATGGTCTACCAATTGCGTTGTTAGATTCTCTTCCACGTGGTCAGACCGGGGTCAATCCCTCAGCTATGTGGAATGATTGACAGCCTGGTGTTCTCCGCAATGACCGTCTGTCCCGATAGTTCTCCCGTTTAGAGATAACGTCGACTTGTCCCCTTTCATCAACATCAACACCAGCACGTCTCCTGTCCGGTTTGCTATATGTTTGTCTAACTGCTAGTCACAGCTACAACCTACCAACGCTTACTAATACCTGCTTGATACTAGCTTACTAAAACTTGCTTAATACTATCTTACTAATACTTTACTAGCTGAAAACAATAAGGGCTAGGCGAATACATACATGAACTATCAATAAACAACATGTCAATTAACATACAAAGAATCGAAGCATTAAACCGTAACATATACAAACTACATTTGAGCTATTATGACTAACATCTTAACTACTCAAACCTGAAAACAGACTTCTCAGCTAGGCTCAACAGTCAACACATCAGACCGGTGCTCTCTGACTTTGAATCTTCAGAGGGGGGAGAGAACGCGTAAAAATTGGGGTCCTCTATTTAAGGAACACTGGCCACGCTTTTGTTGCGTCTACATTTCCATTAATTGCTATTGGCTATTCCTCTAGGCTTGGCGTGGGTCAGCGTGCAACTCTTATATCGATTGATCTGTACGCATGTAGCAATTCTTTGGCACGTGCTCACATGCATGAATTCAAGCATCATCTCTGGCATCTTATACGTGATCGCGCATTACAAAGCTGTTTTAGCATCCTACAAATTTTCCATGGCCCATCATCAGATTTTGCAGAATCTTTGTCTAACTCAAGGTTATCACCCCTGTTACGTTATACGACCCAACCCCTACCCACAATGGTTCTCAAATTCTTAAGGTTCTAAAACTCTTGTACTGAGGTGGTCAACACCCTTGTATTTCAAAGCCAAGTTCACGTCTTGTCCTTACCTAACAGTATTTAACTAATAACACAAACACAACCTTTCCTACTTTTCAGGCCCTTTCGGTTGTGCTTTTTCCTTGATTCATTAAAAGACTTAAATTATTTTCATAGATTTTTGTTTCTTGCTTAGGCAACAAAGTTGCATTTAATTACATTTTAGTTTTTCGGGACCTAATTTTATTTCAGGTCGACATATATTTATTCATAATTGTTATCGCGTTAAACATTTTAAGAAGATATACATCTAACAAAAAAGTTTTAATTTGATAAATTGTTCTCGAGGTGCAATGAGAAAACAGAATGTCCACCTACGACTCGGGAGCCAAAGTTCGGCCATCGTAGGTATATGCATTGCTGCCACATTTACACGGTTATCCGGGTGATATTTTACTATCCGAGTAATTGCACGGTAATAGGTAGCGTATGTTTGTATGGAAGTTTTATTGTTGAGATTTAAAATTGTGTTTTTATATTTACATCCTGGTTTATGAGATTTATGGTGGTGAGATGTATGAACAGTTTTTGAATTCTTGAAATGTGGTAAAAATATGATTCTAGTGTAAGTATTGTGATACAAATGTACTGTAGATCTGACAGCTAACAGTGACAGTTTAAGATATTCACCTAACTGTCACATCATCAGATATCGTCTAACTGTCACAGCCTCAGATATTCGTCTAACTGTCACCGTCTCAGATATTCATCTAACTGTTACAGTCTCAGATATTCATCTAACTGTAACAGTCTCAGATATTCGTCTAATTGTAACAGTCTCAGATATTCATCTAACTGTAACAGTCTCAGATATTCATCTAACTGTCACAGTCTCAGATATTCATCTAACGGTCACAGTCTCAGATATTCATCTAACGGTCACAGTCTCAGATATTCATCTAACTGTAACAGTCTCAGATATTCATCTAACTGTCTAACGTGTTTCTACTGTGATTCGGTGTATTATGAAAACATGCTAATGCCACATTAATATTTTATCACCGTACAGGCGCTAATTATAACTTTATTCTCATAGTCTAGAATAATACCGTTTGACATTTATTGCAAAGCGCCACTTAACACACCCGTAAATACATAAATTATGAAGCTGACCATTTTACAAACCAAAACTCATTACGGACCTGCTGTGGCAAGCTTCAACCAATTGTTATTAGTAGCATAACCGTGAATACATTAGATACGTGCAAATATCAACATCTTTACATGTTTTCATTTCGGTGTGTAATTTTCTCGGTCATTGCCAATATAATCCGTTATAAGGCCAGAATGTGTAGTTGTTAGCTGACTTTAGGGCATTGGTCATCAGCTGTGATGGAGCCACTGACAACATTTTTCAGGTTTGTCACAGAGGATGTCTGTACTCGACGGCGCAGTTTGCTTTCGAGTACGTCCACTTATATGTAGCTATCTAGCTGATTATCCTTATCACCATTTCCCAGATATTGATCTTTCGATCTTTTTTTTTCTTTTGAGTTTTTGACTTGAGCTCAAGCTCAAGAAACTCTACGTGGAGCTAAAAACAGACATCCAAACAACTGTAACTTGTGAGTCTGTATAAATTCTGCAGCTTTAAAAGCAAAATTAGTTTATCCTTATTTGATAAATTAAATACGAAACATTAAAATTCCTGAAATGCACACAAAG
>MUZC01000082.1:1805887-1836413 GCA_002072015.1 Radix auricularia | reverse complement strand
AGCATCAAGTGCATATTTTTTTGTTATAAAAGAAAATTAATTCTGCCATATAACAACTCAGTATAAATGAAATGGATTCGATTTTCTGAATACAGATTTTTTTATAATTTTAACAACTTCACACAAATAAAGAGAAATCGAATTGTGAGGTCTTACCTATATGTAACTTATAAATTGATAACACAAAGTGATTACAAAGATAACTCATTTGTAGTGAAAAATTAAATTGAATGCACAAAGATCAACCTCTTTTCAGACAATTAACTCTCTGTTGCTTCAGTTCGATAGCGCGCGGCAGCTGGAACACCGACACCCATCCCCCCTCTGCAAAAAACAAAAANAAAAAAAAAAAAAAAAAAACTTTACTGATGACTTAGTTGAGTCATTACTTTATAATTTCAATACAGATGAGACCTCATAGCTCTAAGATAAAGAGTTATCCCAGAGATCACTCATCAGTAGTAAGCTTATAAAGTGATACTTATTTCTAAAGAACTTATAGTCATCAAGCAGATAAAATTTTCACCTTTGCTAACCTCGCATTATATCTTAGATATACAGACGCTACTTCTATGCAGAAGATAATTGCGTCCACAGACCATGAGAGATGATCTGTTGGCAAGTGATGCAGCGGTCACAGGCCACGGCTATAGGGGTTCCACGCATTACGCCAGCCGCCTAACTAGTCTAGTTATGTACCCATTCAGAGCTAGATGACTCGGGGACTCCTCAGGCCTCGGGAACAAATCCTCGCCTTCACGTGGATTCGAACTCGTGACCATCAGTATGACAGTCGAGCGAGCTACCTCTCGACAACCCCGAGATATGTTGAGTATAAAATGCTTGAATACTTTCAGTCTCTTATTGACGTTAAATATTTATTTTGAAAAATGGAAATTAGTCGTTTATGTTTCTTTTTTTTTTTTTTTTAATAATATATTTTAATTTATAAGTTTTATTTCTTAAATTCAAAGATACTTTTTAAAACAATTCTCGTATGTTAACTTAAATGATTGTGTTTTATTGTTTTATATTACATCTGAAACCTAATGTATTGTTATTTAATATAATAATCATGATAAATTGATACTTATTTATATAGTGCTGTATCCCAACAATGAGCTGGGCTAACAGCGCTTTACATGGAGATAATACCATACGTATATTAAAGTCTCCATATATTAAGGTCTGCTGATATTAACATTTCCACGCTACCCATAAAATTATTATATCATTAAGTGAATTTGTTCTAATTGTCAAAAGGATACTAATGTATACCAAGATTAAGTCAATGTCGAGTACAAATTTTATAACCTTTCTAACATTTCAGATCACAGCTGACAAATCAAAATCAGTACACGACGTGTTTCTGAAGCGTGTCGTATACAAGACTTAAATTTTTAAAAACAAAATGTATCTCACACTTCTCCCCTCATTACTTTTACCAAACAAACCACGTTAAAGATTTCTGTGTGTGTTTGTGTTTGAGTATGTAAAACGAATGTGTGTGTTTAAAATAGGCGTAAATATTAAGATGAAGTTGTTTTTTTTGCAGCTATTACTCTCTAAGGATACCGAGCTTAAAGTAAAGAAACATTCTTACGATTTATCGATGTCAAATTTTTTTATATATGTTATAGTTGAACCCTGTTATATCGACTGCCTATTGCTTTTTCCAAAAAGCATCGAGATAACCGATGATCAATAACCGATAACGACAATGGTTGCAAAATATTAACATGTGCTTGAAATTTCTTTCAGTATATTGTGTGCGTTTACAAGTGAAAATGTACGTGTACTTGTTTTTGGAGTTTTTTTAAATTAATTTTTTTAAAACTCAACAGCTCTGCCGCTGTTTGTGTGCTGAAGTGACTGGCATGCTATAGAAATTTACATACTCGTTTGCTAACAACAAAGGGTGTGTGCTGTCCATCTTTTTAAGTTAACCTTAACTTTATTTAATCAAAAAATTTACCTTATTACCAGTAGTAAAATAATATTTGTGTTACGGCAGAATACCAGAGCCAACACTCGAGCGACCATGACATCAAGGCGTTTCTAAAAATAATAATATCACAATCTATAAATACTATAAAAAATACACGTCATCACTGTTGGTGGAGTTCGCCAATAAATGATTTTTAAATTTTTAAAAAGTATTCGCATAGTAGTGAAGCATAGTACCAGAAGTAACACAGCTGAGAGCTGAACGCAAGCGGGCTGTGCCGTCACCAGTAGACCTCATAAGGTGGAAATTTGATGTCTTCCCATTTTGGTTCTCAAAAAATTTTAATGGAAAATATGGACTGGAAATAAAACGGGATTTTCTTATAACGATTAACAGCCCCTCAAAAACAAACTGACTTGACAAAAATGGATAATCGAGATAACCAACTTTATGTGGCAAATTTTGCCATTTCTTGTGATCGAGATATAAAGCATAAAAGAATCGACCTAACCGATGAAATAATTCTTAGACTAAGAGAGAATTTGGTGGTTCCACTTCACAAGCGTTGAAATAACAGGGTTGTTAAAACTGAGGTCGACATAAGTGTGTTCAACTGTATTTTCAAAATTAAATTAGTAGAATCTGGGAATTAGTTTCTGTATTTTAAACCATTTGGTGGTTCTTTGTATTTTTTCAAACCTGTTAAGTATTGTTCAGTCTGTAGGCATGTTAAATTAACCATGTAAGACAATGAAAACTTTAAAAGAAAACCCACTTTTAGTGAACAAGAATAAATCTATGAAACTTGAAATACACTGTGAAGAAGGAAAACGACTTTTTAAATAATTTTTAAAATATAAGAAAATACAAAATCAAGTTGATTTAAGAAAATTGTAATTTAAATACATACAGCAAATCAATCATATTATCAAAAAACTTACACTAATAAAGTACATGTAACCATCATCATTTACAATATCAGCTATGATAATATTTCAAACTTTTAAAAATCATATCTCCTATTACTTGGTACTCATGGATTAAATAAAAATCCCAATAACTATATTCTTGTACAAACATTAATATTCTAGTTCCATGAATTTCTAGCATCCACAAAAAATCACGGAGTAAGTTTTAAAGTCAACTACAATAAAAGATATGATAAAGAAATAAAAAATATGAAATAAAATTTTATGTTCATCATCTAATTTATCTAGTAAAAGCTATAAATTCAAAATAGCTGTAAATTAAGGCTAGAAGTAAAAAGTTGAAGTATTAAAGTAATTTATTTTTTAAAAACGTTGAATTTTTTGTAGATGTTAATATGCAAGTATATTATTTGTCTAAAAAATCAAGTGAAAAGACATAAATAACAATTTAATTATCTCTCAATTAACACCTACTAAAATAAATTTGATTGAAGATGTGGAACATATATTATTATAAATCAACAAAAAATTTTAAAAAACAAATTAATTTTTGAAAACAAATTAATTTATAAAGTATGAGTTAATAGTTGTTGTATGTTATTTACAGACACGATAAGAATTGACTTCTTGATTTATTTTAATATTTTTTGTTCCCATTTAATTGTCTGTGCGTTTTTAAAGTCTGTCTTAAGTTTATAGCTGTAAAATCTTTATCATTATAACCATATAAGTTGATTCACATTTCATTTTATGTCAGTTTGTATTAATATGTGTTTATGTTTTTTTTAAGTCGCAGACAAAACGGACCACTGAACAGTGTTTTAAAATATGCACTTACACAATCAAGTTAGAGAATTCAGTGATATTAGAATTGAGTGCTTTATTTAGTATAGTTTCAAATACTTTGTTGTTGTTTTTTTAAAACACAATTTACAATTGTCACCAAGGGGTGTTGACAACATTTTAAAAAAATCGTTTTTATTCATTTTAAAATGTATTTCTAAAAAAAATATTTTATAGATTATACGATATAGGGCTACAAAAGCTTGCAACAAATATAAAAAATTAATTTGCCTTTCCCTATAAACGCTCTTGATGATGACTATTTTGGAAATAATAGTTGAAAAATTGAGCACTGATGTAATGTGCAGTAAGGATAATGTAACTCTTTATGACAACGATGGCCTCATAGTCTGTACGGAATGATTAGATTTCAGGCGCCTGTAAATAGCTGGAAAAGTGTAGATTAAAGGGTTGATGGCCGAGTTTACTGGGAGGATGAGAACCGCTGACCAGGCATAGATGTCAAGGTCAAAATGGTAGCCATTCAGGGACATAATTCCCATGATCCCAATAGGAAACCAGCAGCAAAAGTCTGACCCAGCCACCAGAAATAACTGTCTGGCAATAGAAAAATCTTGGGCTCTTCTGGTATGGTCTTTCGTGCTGGTGACTCTGCTTTCTTTGTGAGATTTAATGGCGAGGAAAATGGCCATCTGACCAATAGCTATTAGAATAAATAGAACAAAGTTCATGCCGACAAACAAAACGGCCGAATATTCCCAACCCCCGTGTCTCCCGGCACTAAATGGAAGAGCTAGGCACATCCCGTTAGAGGAGTAAATCTCCCAGCCAGGGAACACAGCTGGGATCAGAGACACAACGAAAGCAATGATCACTGTGAAACAGATGGACGTTATCTTGCAAGTCTTTGAGAACCTGTGTTGACCTAACGGGTACCGAATGACCAAGTACCTGTCCAGTGTAATGAGACAAATGAACATGGTAGAGGTCTCACTTGAGAAAGTTGACAGAATACCAGCTAACTTGCAGACGTTACTATGTCTCCAGTACATGTCATTTAAAACATACAGGTTCCGGTAAAGCAAATCTGCCCCGGCTATTATTAATAAGTAGACACCCATAATAAAATCAGACACACCTAGACAAACAACGAATTGCCCGTAAGCTGTTTTAAACACAGCCCTGTTCCAAACTAACCTGTATATCACTACCACCATGTTCCCAAGAAGAGACAAGACACTGACAACCCATAAAATGACACGTTTCAGTGGGTCGCCAATTAGGTCCTGACAC
Organism: Radix auricularia; assembly: GCA_002072015.1. NCBI lineage: Eukaryota > Metazoa > Mollusca > Gastropoda > Lymnaeidae > Radix > Radix auricularia. The sequence continues at coordinate 1,831,439 of MUZC01000082.1, read as the reverse complement.
GTAGAGATAGCATCACGTGGTGCATGACAGCTTCCCGCTGATATGTTGGCACCTCTGACTACACCACAACAGATCCTAAAGTCGTCTGTATACAAAGCCTCACCAATAGACAACCACCCCAGGTAGCTTTCTTTGATGTTTATCAGCTCTGTTCCACGTACATCAAGGATATCAAGATGGACATTCCCACTGACTTGGCTTAAATCCACCGGTTCAACATGGCGAAGAAGTAGTATTCTTAGATATTTTAAATTTACTAAAGACCCGAGTACACCATTACCACCTTTAGTGAAGGACAAATCAATTACACGTAAATTTAATGGAAATGTAATGTTGTCCTCAAATTCTAGGTAAACATTGTGAGATAAATTCAATATTTGCAAATGTTTCATTTTGTCTATGACATAAAAGTAATCTTTACTCCACAAATCATTTTGACTGACATCTAAGATCCAGACATCTGAGGTATCAAGACTGTTTAGCACATCGGTCAAGTTTTTTATTTTACATTTACTGAAATTTATGCCGACCAGTTTGAAAAAGGGAAAAAAGGAGTAGATCATTGGAGTAATGTCAAACGAGTTTAAATGGTCATAGACATCAACTGTTGTTTCAAGAAAACGTAGGTGATTTGTGCTGTCATTACCACTTTCTTTTCTTATGACATTTGACATACAAACATAGCCATCAGCACAAGGAATCTGACATACAAATTTCTTGATCGCAGTAGGGCAGTGATCAGTTGTATCACAAATCTCCTTTCGGAGACAGATGTTTCTTAACGTAAATTTCAGTTTTCTTTGGCACAATGCCGTCTCGATGTTATTGGAAACTTCGTCTTCTCCATGGGGACAGTCTTTGGTATCGTCTAGGACAAGGTATGCTGGGATACAGTAGGAATCTGGACACTTGACAAATCCTTCTGGACACAAGAATAGTTGACAGTTTTGTAAATGAAAGTTGTTGGGGGACCCAATTCTGTGTCGCTGTGAATCTACTTGGTATAAACATTTGGAATCTGGCGAGTACGGATCTACGAGATAGCGGACGTCATTTGGACTGTCCTTTAAAAATATCGAATAATTTTGATTTGTTTTCCCCATTGGGAACACGAAAGGCTGGTGGAAGGAACTATTACTTTCAACAAAATCACAGAGGTCATCGCTAAACGGTTTGAATGAAAGTATTTCCTTCTTTGTGTTTTTGTCGCTTTTATTTCTGTTGCTTTTAGGTAACGGATCAAAGAAAGTGCAATGTTGAATGTTATCTGTTAGGGAAATGTCATAAATGATTTTTGTTTTTAGTATATACAGTTCTTCATTGTGCACCTCATATTCAGTTCCGTAGCTAAATACTTTTAAGAAATGTGTGTAAAGTATATCATTGTAAGTGTCTTGTTTATTAGACTGGAAANAGGAGTAGATCATTGGAGTAATGTCAAACGAGTTTAAATGGTCATAGACATCAACTGTTGTTTCAAGAAAACGTAGGTGATTTGTGCTGTCATTACCACTTTCTTTTCTTATGACATTTGACATACAAACATAGCCATCAGCACAAGGAATCTGACATACAAATTTCTTGATCGCAGTAGGGCAGTGATCAGTTGTATCACAAATCTCCTTTCGGAGACAGATGTTTCTTAACGTAAATTTCAGTTTTCTTTGGCACAATGCCGTCTCGATGTTATTGGAAACTTCGTCTTCTCCATGGGGACAGTCTTTATCACCGTCAAGGACAAGGTATGCTGGGATACAGTAGGAATCTGGACACTTGACAAATCCTTCTGGACACAAGAATAGTTGACAGTTTTGTAAATGAAAGTTGTTGGGTGACCCAATTCTGTGTCGCCGTGAATCTACTTGGTATAAACAATTAGAATCTGGTGAGTTCGGACCTTCAAGATAGCGGACGTCATTTGGACTGTCCTTTAAAAATATCGAATAATTTTGATTTGTTTTCCCCATTGGGAACACGAAAGGCTGGTGGAAGGAACTATTACTTTCAACAAAATCACAGAGGTCATCGCTAAACGGTTTGAATGAAAGTATTTCCTTCTTTGTGTTTTTGTCGCTTTTATTTCTGTTGCTTGTAAGTAACGGATCAAAGAAAGTACAATGTTGAATGTTATCTGTTAGGGAAATGTCATAAATGATTTTTGTTTTTAGTATATACAGTTCTTCATTGTGCACCTCATATTCAGTTCCGTAGCTAAATACTTTTAAGAAATGTGTGTAAAGTATATCATTGTAAGTGTCTTGTTTATTAGACTGGAAATCATTTATTGTCATTGATTTGGTTTTGCTGTCAGACAATTCAAACTCACATATGAAAAAATAAATAGCTTTTATATTAGCATTACATTTAAAACTACGCAAATGAAATCTAGTTGGAAGCAAATCATCAGAATAATTTGTACCAAAATAATTTTGTTCCAAGAAAAAACAGTTCTCAACATTATAATCAAAATTAGCCATTAATACAAATGGAGAACCATCGCCCCAAATTAACTCAGAGTTGTTATTGTTTTTAATAACAATTAATTTAAGTTCAGCCAAAGCAGTAACTTTTTTGTTGATTTTTTCACAGAGCAATGAATTTTCACAGTCAAGTCTTTCCGATTTTAATTCGTCTTTGGTGTATTCCAAAATAACTCTTTCCATGATAAATGTCACGTAATCAACTTCGGCTTGAGAATTCAAGTAAACAGGATGTGAGTGAAGCCAAGTTCTATTACATGCCATTGCCAAATTTACATTAGTAAAGGTGTTAGACACAAAAACCATATAACAGCTGCTATCCTTCTTGAAATGCACATGTTTTGAATTGCACGCGCTACAAATGACGTCAATGCTTTTATCCATAATATTATCAGTTTTTTTTAACGTGTTTGTTTTGATTACATTCACGCCTCTCACTGCATGTTTCATTTCAGGATTTATAATTATAAACATTCGTTTGACCTCAGTTCTTTCCCTTTGTTCACTCTCAAGCCAATCAAAAACATTATCATCAAACACGTGACCTGTTATGTTTTGACCCATAACGATTATGCCCAGTTTACGTTTAATATTTTCTACACGACTAAACACATCTCTTGTTTCATTAAACAAGTTTTTAATGTGCACATGTTGAGGACAGGACGAGGTGTTTATTCTTAGTAAAGCTTCGTCAAAGTTTGTTTTGCTGAAGTTTCCCTGCGTTAATGTCTCAAATGTTGTCATCTCAGTTGGACCAAAGGTCATCAGAAAGAGATTGGCGACGTTATTAATAAAACCTGAACGTTTTAATTTGTTTAGTAATTGAAAGAAGAAACGTTGCTGTAATTCTAAGTCAAGTCGACAGTCGTAAACCAACGCAACGTCTATGTCCCCTCCATAGCAGTGCCAAAATATTGCATGTTCCAAGGGAACTGAAGAAATGAACAAAATGAAATTAAATATTTTTAATTCAATTTTAAAAAAAATAAAAAAATAAAGGTTTATCTCTTCATACAAATCTTAAACCTTAACTAGGCGATAAAATAAGTGGGAATTACTTTTTTCAAATATAATGAATTTCTTTTAAGTTCCTTTATGAAAATTTAATTTGTAAGGTGCGAGTTCCATTTAATGCCTTTTTTAATGCGACTTATTCAATACTCATCCATTTCAAGAACATTGCATAATAAATGTCTTATTTATCTGAGCATCATCAAAAGCAGTAATGTAAAGCTTAAACAATGTATGACATTACGTGCTTCAACTGATAATGATAAAACTAGTTCAAATTAATATAATGACTTACCTGATAGCAGCAGTAAAGCTATTGAGATGAGGAAAAGGCGCCCAGTCATTGTACAAAAAAAAGTTCGATTTAAAATTGAGAAGTTTTTATATAGATATTCAAATCACTATAAACTAAGCCATTTTTGTATAAACAACAAATATTCAAGCTAAAAAAAGCGCAGCCCAAAATCTTTTTTGATTAATGATAGACTCAGCCTAAATTGAAAACGACAAGTTCATTAGATGTAATATCAATGCATCTCTTTTATTTTGAGTTTATTGCACGCATAAGGGTAGGTGCTTTGTGTACTGATATATACGTATTCCATTTGGCAGTCAGGGAAGTGGGCGGACAAAAGTAAATGTCATGTCAATCAAAAGTGTCATTAGATTATCGACTAGGAAACACATGTGCCCATTTTTATCGTTAGTGCGGAAAATTGATGTATCTATTATTAAGGCATAGGAAAACTCGTTGATGAACGTACTTAAACGAGAAATACAAATTGGAATGGGTATTTTAACGCAATTTCATTCACTGAGTTTCTTATATTTTATTCAAGGGAAATCATTCTAGATTACATGTAAAGTCATTTCAAGTAATTCTGAAACTATACACAAGCTGACGTAATATGCCCTCACTCTTCATCACAACAAGAATGTGTCAATATAATGCGCGCAACGCAAAAATCTAACATTAGCATTCACAAAGTGGATAAACCCCCATTAACTATTATTCGAAACGAGAAACAAAGCCGTTCAATGACCTTCCGCGTCGTAACGGTGGCGTCTTGTACCTTCCCTCGAACAGCCGTCTCGACTGGCAATAAATGTATGTCAAGTCGAAAATACTATAGATCTACATTATATTTTTAATAAATAACCACTTAAAAAGATTGTTAGACTATAAATCCCAACGCTCACTGCTCATTTCTGGTTATTATTTATTAAAAACTTATTTTAAATTGTATATATATTTCGCTAAGGTGCGTCTGCCAGTGTGAAGCTACTATTACGGGATAACTCCCGAAAGTAAACGTTATAAATCACAATCATTTTGGTGTTAAGAATATCAGGGCGTGTTTTGCGCCTTAAAAAATAAGTGATGTGACGTCATTTTTGAAAAGGAAACAAGGTAAAAAGACCCATGATTATTTTAATGCGATTTAATTAATATTAATATCCCACTGTGTGTTTAAATATGTTTGTATCAGCGTCTGTGTGTGTGTTTGTTTTTGGAGTGAGATGAAATATGTTATTATTATGTCTGGTGATTGTGCGCCTCTAACAACGCATTATTTTAATATTTAATTTGTTTGCAAATTACATCCCTACAATGTTTTCTTTATGTATTTTAGAGATGTATTTTATCCATCAGCTAAAAAAAATATTGGTTTTGCTTTTTCTCCAAATATCTACATAAATATTCAATTTTAAATAAACCAAAGTTGTAATAACAAAACATAAACACTGTTCGCTGTTTTCTTTAGAATTATCTTTTAACAACATTTATTTCATTTTTTAAAAACAAAAGACACAACATTATTTTTTCCCGCTTTTCCTATTATCCTTAAATAGGTTTAAATAAACTGGTATTTAAAGTTCATCTTGCACCGATTTTTCCTGGTGGCCTTTGTCTATATGAGAAGTATAAAAATTGTTTAAGCGTTATTGACTGGGAAAATGGATGGATCTTAAAATCTTAAACACACTTGGTGTATAATAACTTAATAGCCCATAATAAAATGGGGAAAAATATTCTTTTAGATTAGACACTCATTGAGCGCCGAGTACCCATTTCATCATTTTGGGTTGTATCATCTTTACAAAAAATAGTCTAATTAAGATTTAGCTACTGTGCTAATAATGGATTTTTACCAAAAAATGTATATAAAACATTACCGGCATTAATAAAAAAATATAGTGTACTGAACTTTAAATGAACATTTTTGCAGCTGTGGGCCCAACATGCCTTTTTTAACGTTTAAAATTTTATTGCACAATTTTGAATCAGCGATTTGGACAAATATATGTCATGAAGATGAAAGTAAAAATGTGTTTTTGATTTTACATTTTGCACTGAGCGGGCTCTTGGTCCCATAGTGTCAATTTTTTGCTTATATGAGCTGTATAAGAAAATGTTTATGGGTTAGTTACTTTGTAAATAAATGGATCTTAACCAAATTTGTATACAAAAACTTGGAAGTCCATAAATAAAGTCTAGGCTGAACTTCTCATTTCCATTCCTTCTGGGCCATGGGCCACAAATTTATTTTTTTGTTTATATGTTAAAGTTAGTTTCCCAATTATAATCTTAATGAACTTTTGAATTATATATATAATGAAAAAAAATTAACATGAACATGATTTTGTAATTTAAATATTGCACCAAATGGTCCAAAAGTCCCGTAAATCTCGTTTTTTATATTAGCTGTATTAAAATTAGCGTAAGCGTAAGTGAGTAAGAAAATTATTGGATCTTGCCATTCATAGCAAATAAAAACTCTACTGTTGCCGTGTAATTTTTATAGGGCAATGAAATCCTATTGTTCATTCCTTTGTGGCATGACGTCCAATATGTCTTTTTTACTGCACATTAATAATTTAATTCCCTAATTCATTTCACCCGACATTGTGAATTGTTGCTTGAGCACAATGGAAATAAAAACAAAAAAATTACATCATCGCTCATTTGACCCGGGTCCATAATATTGATTTTTATTTTGTAAGGTTTGTAATTATTTATTTCTTTATCTGTTTGACTTTGAACTTGCATTTTTACTTTTTATTTTATATTAATATATTTTATTTGCTGCAAACTTCCGCGAAGTTTTCTGACATAGCTGATTTTTCAAACATATCACTCGCTGGTTTCTTTAATTTTTTGTTCATTTTATTGAGATCGTTGCAACGCACGATGAGTCTGCTAGTGTGTGTAAATCAAGAGAATGTAATTGCATTTTCTAAATAATCTTTCACTGAAAAAAAAACATGGTTTATAAAGATTGGAATTAAACTTCCATTAATTTGTATATAAATTATACGAAAAAAAATATTTATATGAAAATAGAATTTAAATCAAACACTTTCGAAATAACATAACCATCGTGGTGTACTAAAGTAGAGACAAATACTGATTTAAATAAAAAGCTATATTTCACCCAATACTTGGTACACACATTTAGAAATTATTGACTTGGACCTAGAAAGATAGCAGATGTGATTTAGACTGACATTTAAGACTATAGAAAACGTTTTGTTATTTCTTACGCATGGGCACACGATTTTGTGTGGAAAGAATTTAGTACTTTCAACAAAATAGGCGACACTTAAGAATTAGTTGAATAAAAGAATTTCATGCTTTGGAATTATGTTTCTATTTGTTTTAGTGTGAGTTTTTTTGCTATATAAAGGCTGCATTGGAATAAAGTCTTTAAGAGTAATGTCATAGAATTTTTACTCATGTAAAATATGAGATCGTAAGTGTCTTACTGTTTGGAACGGAATTTATTGAAGGTAATTTTATTTCTGTCTTTATCATTTATTTCTGATTCACACAGTAAAATTTTCTGAAAAATAGATAGCTGTGTTTCAACCATAACTACTCCAGCAAAATGAATTTGACCAAACATCACGAGAACCATGCTAAAAACATATTTTTCTTCACAAAAAAGGCAGTTATTGTATTCCACAAAACGAGTCTAATCAACGGATAAAATGAAAGGAGACCTGTCGTCCCTAAGAAACAAAACTGTTTTTTTTAATTTATTTATTTATTTTTTGCTACGATTATGGCGGCCAACTGAATCGTGTAAAGTACAGTTTCTGTCTAATAGATCACAAAGAGTGCTAATTAATACATTACATACGGGAATTTCCATTATATTTCCCTTGTCTCAAAATCATCACTTGCTTCTTTTAAGAGTGACGCCACATTCAAATTCGCATTTACACCTCAAGCTAACTGGATGAGGATGTGACTCAGCACCAACTATCATTACACTGAACGTTCTGTTCTGTGAAAGATATTATTTTCGCACTGTCTCTCTCAAAAAAACAGCTCCTATCTTTTTTGTAAACTGTATAATTTGAGTGGCAAGGGTTGCAATGACAATCAATGCTTGTCTTTACCAGATCATCTGCGCTTTTCAAAGAGTTTGTTATGATTACAAATACGACTCTCTCTAAAGTATTTAAATGAAGATTTATTATTATAAATAATCGTTCGACCTCAGTACTTTCTATTTGTTCCCTCACAAGGCAATCTGTCAAATAAGAGTCTGACATATTGCCAGTTATTTTTTAACAATTGACAAATATCGCCAGTTTACGCAGAGTGTTTCCGTCGCCATCAAACGCATCTCTAGTTTCATTAAATAAATTATTAATTGGACACATTTGAGGAAAGGACGAGTTTTTTTTTTAATATTTGTTTTCGGAATAGTTTTCCTAAGTTCGTGTTTCAAATGTTGTAATCTCTGTTGGACCATACGTCAAATGAGAAATGTTTAGAGAAAACTCAAAGTACCAATCAAATACGACCTTACGATTGCATATGGTAGTGTGAAAATTTTCCAGAAACTTACTAAATAAATTTTGTTGTAGACTTATGATGTCAACCGGGGCGGTCCGAACACCTCAGTGACACCTCTGCTTGTGTTTTCAATATGAAACAAAACTTGTTAAGTCACATACACTTTTTCATACTAAGTATAAGGTGCTCTTCAGAGAAATAGTGTAAAGTCGATGTTTAAAGTTGAAATATCATGAATTAACGTGATCTAGTCAATAGAAATTGATAATCTTATATCGCAGTATTGTAGATTTGCTTCTGAATATAATATAAGATTAAAAAATGCACACCACAATGTGTATGAAAGAAACTAAACTTTCTTTATCTGTATTCAAATAAATAAATGTTTTAAAAAATCCAAACAGTGAAAAAAACAAACAATGAAATATATTTATCTATTAAAATAGCATTTTCTTAACTCAAAATAAAATTTATGACATACAAATGTAAAATGCATTACTTTTCATGTTTCATAAAGTAACACTTTATCAGTATTATTGTTTATAATTATAACAAAATTAAACTAAGAAAAAATATTTTAATTTTATGTGAATTTGAGCACTCTTGCTAGCCACATAACGTTAACCATACCAACTCAATATTTTACTTTATGTTTGTACTGGAAATTATAGTTTGATAATTAATTTTACAAAAAAAAAATTTTTGAGAGATGAAATTGATTATTTTAAAAAAAAAAAATGTTGTCCTGAATATTATTCTTTTTTGTGGATATTTTTCAAGGATGTAGAATTGTATCATATTGTGGAAATATTTTTGAGTCATCATGACGAAGCTGCTCATCCTTCCCAATTTCCCCCTGAAACAGAAGAGGATTCAATGTGGAGTAAACTTTTCAGATTTGCCTACGAGCTGTATCTAATCCTCCCACTGTCAATGAGGTGTGAGTATAAATCTCGAAATAAATGGTTTAATGATGTGGAGGGACTAAAGCAGGGAGACGAGGATAAAACATTATCGCTGAAATTCCAAATAAATGAAGTCGACTGCATTTATCCACTTGTGTTTCCCAATTCCGTGGTAATCAATTAAAAGTTTCATCAACCCGGCAACACGTTGTTGTTCCACGGAGCCAAGCAGGCGAGTTCTGTTTATGATACCTTGCAGAATGGAATTAAGTTAAATTGTGGACGGAGCTAATTTGACTTTTAAAGTGGAAGAGGTTTTAACCTATCAGATGACTTTCAAGCAGCTAAAGAGTGGGTCATGAAGTATAAGGTCGGGCCCGGCGCTGTTATTATTTAATGAGTCTCAAACTATCTCCTAAAGTGTACAGAAACAAAAGAAGCGGATTTAAATTAAAACAAAGATGCTTTGTCATTTATAGTGACGTACTACATCAAATATTATAACCAGGAACCAGATGTATTGGATTTAGAGTTCAATTGATCATTCTATAAAGGTCCCGTATGTAGGAATGGAGCCATGATACGGAAAGGATACACCATCGATCCTTGTAATAAACTGCAGGGAAATTCAGCAACATTATATTCGACTAGAAATTTTGGCTAAAAAGTTGAATTCTCTTATAGTTGGAGTAGAAATATACGTTTAGAACAAACCATGCGGATAACACGCTATTTCATCAAAAAAAAATTTTCAATAAAATTGTACGGCTGTGCAGAAAACTTAAACGTCTTTCGGATTAATTACTTTAAATCCTTTAATTTTTTAGATTAAACTAAAATTAACTCTTTAATATAAGAATACATTTTTTTAAAAAATATATATACCTAAATTTTAATAAATATTTTAATTCTTAAATAATGATATCTTAATAATATCTTTATCATGACACTAACTAATCGGCTCAAATTTTAAATGTCTGTAAACACGATATTATGTAGCTATCTCTTAAAGTAAAATCATTTTTGTTTTGTTACGGCTACATGAACGTATCCCACTCTTTTCATTGGTTCTAGGTTCTTCAGTTTATACCACAATAATTTGCTTCATTATCAAATTGCAATATTTCTTATGTGTAACTTGTAATAAAGCTGGCTAGTATTTAACAATGCAAGTTTCTTTATTACTGCTACAAATCTCATCAGCCCTTAGTTCACTTAAGATGAGAACCTGTTCAGGTTCTATACAAATGATGTCTCTCTTCTAGTGGGTCAAAGATTTTAAATACATTTTTAAATGTATTTTGTTGAGCATTTTCAATCTATATGTATTATATTAATACAATTTTATTAAGAAATCTTTTTATTGCTAATATAAATTTATTTAGAATCTCTGTTCAAGTCATTATTTAAAGAATTCCTAATGATGACCTTTAATCAATACATGTATTTTAGAGCTCTTGTGATGCTAAATTTGCTTCACTTGCCTACAGACTTGTGTATGGCATCTGCCCGTCTAGGAAAGACGATAGATTTTTTTATTTTTTATTTTCAGCTATTGGTGCGGCTGATGAGACCAATCCTTGAGTGGTAGTCTCTTCTGCATGTTACACACACGAATGTATAGGGGGCAGTGTTGCTTGGCATTTCTCCTCGCTCTTTTTCCAACTGCTTCTTCCCTAGTTTGCTCCTCTGCTCTTGGTGATCCTTCTTTTACTATAGCCCGCCACGTGGTCCTATCCTCAGCCAGGTTTTCCCAGTTTTGTATGTCAATGTTGGCTACTTTCATGTCTCTCCTGCATATGTCCGTGCATCTGAGACATTGCAGGCCAACTGACCATTTCCATGTTGCCAGCTCGCTATATAGCACATCTTTGGGTATGCAACCAGTTTGTATTCTCTTGAAGTCTCCAAGCCAACAGAGGCGTCTTTGGCTTAAGTATGGTTAGAATGCTGCTTACCCTTGTTTGAGCCTTGACCTCTTTTTGCGGACTTTCTCTTGTCATTTTTTCTCAGATGCCTGCCCCGCATCCTTGACTGACTTGTGCAACCTTTTTGTTATAATTAGAAAGTAATAATCTTCTCTGTCTATAATAGATAAGTTAAACTTATTATACAAAATGCAAAGTTTCGAACAGTTGTGTAATTGTGCAGAAATATTCATTTTAGAACATTGTAATTTTCATATGATTAACAAAAATTAATAAAATTATAATTTTTAAGGAAACATTTAGTTAAATATTATCCATATACATTAATACTACAGTATAAAATTTAAAGAAGTCATTATATTATGAGAAATTTTCTATCAGCTTTGCTTCCACCCACTTTTCTTTTCACTATATATGGCCATTATATTTTACTCCTTTATCGACAATAAAAAAGAAGATAATTTTAATCTTATTAGTCCTGTTTTTATCAGTGCTTTTTCATTTTTTGTAAACCTAGAAGGATATATCTCATACACCAGCTCAAAGAATATGTTTCTGAAACTAACTTAACATAGTGTAGCAGCCAACACAAGTAAACCTACATTGTTTGTTATGCACTAGTAATTTCATAGTAATGTGTAAAGCATTCATACACATATTTAATTTTTTAAAGACTGGGTTTACTTAAAATAACTTTTGTGTTAACACGGATATATCATGCAGAGGTTACAATGTTGAGACCCAAGATACGCTTCGTCGACCTTGAGTTATGCGGAACAAGAATATGGGGAATAAAAAATTGGAGCCACAACAATTGTAAACAGAAAGAGCCATTATTCGTAAAATGGGAGGGAGGGGGGTCATTTTTATTTCTATTACTAACACATAAAAGACTGCATCACAGCTCGGCTCCCTGAAATATATTAGCTATTATTCAGAGCTAAGGGAACGGCTTTGTGAATGTGTCGAGATTAGAGCAGCTTTTTCTCTTCTATTCATAAACTTTTAAACAGAATGTGGATTTTAAAACATTCTCAAATACAGACAAAAACAAATCTTTATCAATTCTAATTTTGAAAGAATAATTTTTATACTTCAGATTTTATATAAAAAATATATATTGTTTTTTTCGTCACTCTTTTAAAGATGAATAATATAAGTTAACCCTTGTCATTATTGAAAAAATAGTCTTACATTTCGCTTCATGATCCTGGAAACTGGATTACCTGCAGGTTCTTTTATAAGTATGGTTCAATGACGTTTCGAAACCGGTCGTTTCGACACCTGAACGTTCGATCCTTTTAACCGACCATAAGTCATTTTGACGAAGGACGTTTAGACCCAAGACGTTATCTGCTAAGAAGTTCAACAACCTAAACACCAAGAGTATCACGCATCCTATTTCCAAACAGATACACGGGAAGTAGTTGTGTTATTTGCTCGATAATAAGCAGAAAAGGTAAATAATTTAAGATTTGTAAAATTTAATTTATTTGTTGCTATTAATTCAACGATTTATTGTTTTCAATAAATTATTGTTATTTGTAAATAATTAGTGTCAAATAAATTTTACGACCAAAAAATATTTCTTCACCGTTTGTAATTGAGTTTATGTAATAATTTACAAACATTTGATTAAAATTTATATCATGGTTAATATGAAGCTTATGTGTCCATTTTCTCACATATTTAGTAAATTGCCAAAGAATAAACTGATCCATTATTAGTACAACATTTATTAATCTTTTACATACATATTTTATAAGTGTTATGATAATTATCATTGTTAACACTATTTTTGAAATTCTTGTAATACAAAATCTTTTTTTCCAGCTGTCACACACTAAATCATTGATGGCTACGGGACAAGAGGATGAAGTGGGAAAACATGGTTAGTATTAGTACAATTGTAATCATGAAATTATATACATAATATATAACACTGAATCTCTAAGTATTCACGTTTAATAACGAGTAAATAAACTGGCTATGTAGCGAAGTCAAAAGTTATCTCGCCTCTCAAGATCAGGGGCGTGGGATCGAGTCCACGTTAAATCCACTGAAAAATATATGGGCGTCGCCAAGGTCTACCAAGCCCGAGAATGTTTTAATGGAATTATTCGAACACCTTACGATCTCAAAGAAAAATTAGTTATATGACTAAAAAAAATTGTTAAACAAAGACGATATTTTCAATATTTAAATAGACTTATAAGTAAGGTATTTCAAATATTTCCTAATCAGGACATGGCAAGATACACAGCCCAGAAGACGTTGGGGCTACTCACATACAGAAACTCTCTCCGGCAATATGGTGTAATGAGAACGACGAATCAGATCTTCTCGTATATGGTAAACATTTGAATCACAAAACGTTCAGTATAGAAAAACATTGTACAACATTTTAAATGAAAAAAAATTTGTTAATATCACCTTTTTGTCAAGTGTCTGATGCGAGCAATTGAATTCCTTTTAATACACTTCAGTAGTATGTTTTTTAGGCCGGTATTTCCCCAAGCTTAATTAAGATTTGTCCTTATATTTTAGGCCGGTCCTTTCCCAAGCTTAATTAAGATTTGTCCTTATATTTTAGGCCGGTCCTTTCCCAAGCTTAAGATTTGTTGCTGTAGAATATATCTGTGGATAACATTCTCTCTGTTCTGTACTTGTCGATTCGGTAATTGTAAAAATTCCATGAAATCTTCAACATTAAAAAGCGGCGGGGGTTACAATGTGTGCTGGCAAACTCTTTCCCTCAGTGGGTGTATCACCCGGCTTTTTAATTTACACCAACAGAATGTTTTTTTCACTGCAATGGCCCTTGCACGCTTCATTTCACTCGCCCTTGTGTCTGTAAAGAAGTTCTGTCCCTTGAGTTTCCCATGCTAAAGAATGCATAAAATAGCTACCAAAGTATTTCTGTTATCGAGGTCAATGTTTTTAAAGATACCGATAGCTATTTTTTAAAGCTTCATTGACGTAAACAAGCAAGCGAAAGAAAAAAAAAGTAAGCATATTATTGACGCCGGATCAGAAGGGATTTTTAAGGAGTTTATCCCCTTTAGTATTTTCAATGCATATCAATATTGTATATACCAAGTTTGGTCAAGAACCATTCATTTTCCTCGTAGCTAACGCTTAAATTATTTTGTAAAGATCGTGTAAAATCATAATGGTACAATTGTCTTAAAATTTACGAAGTAAACGTCGGCGCCGAAGAAAACTTTTTTGCCCTGGCTCCGATGAAATGGAAATTAGGTCATCAATTCCGTATATAATTTTAACAAGGGTTAACTGATTTTTTATAAAGCTCAATGAGAAAAAAAAAAGCATGTAGTTCCTGGCCGCTATGAGAGACTTTGTTAAAAAAGAAGTCAAAATTATATTTAGTGTGTAGTTTAAAAAATTTCATATTGGATATACTTCTCTATTTTTATCAAGATCATTTAAAAAATGTCATATTGGATATACTTCTCTATTTTTATCAAGATCATTTAAATATGAACAGCGATTACAATTTTAAAAGAATTTGTGTAACAAACCTTGAAATAAGAATTGAGAAATGAGACTTAGCAATATTTTACATTGTTAATATGCACTTTTTATTCCATCGTATGCATAACTCTGATATCATTTTTTCAGTTTAATGACGTCATACATCTTTATGTTTAGCTTTAATCAAAATTATCGATTGATTAATCGGTAATTTTTCAAAATCTTTTAAAAATGGAGAAGTTTGTATGTGAAAAAAAACTGTTAGATTCTATTAAATATTAATTATTTATTTATTAATCCATATATTTTTTTTAATTTTCTTTTTTTAATCGTTATTTAATCGATTAAAATAAATTTAATTGATACATTATTACCGATTAATCGACAAATTAATGGTTAATTTCCGCAGCCCTGATATTAATATATACATATACACACATGCATATACGTGTGTGTGTGTATATATNATATAAATGGTTGAATAAATATATTATAAGACAGTTAAATCGACAAATAAGCAAGTTAAAAATTAAATCTTTCTTTGAAAATTTCACCAGATGCTTATGAAACCAGGAATTCAGGAGGAGAAGCAGCTGATTTAAAAAGAGATAAATTTAATTGCAATAAGGACCACACAAAGTTTTTACCTATCACCGATTTTACGATCAACGACCTACCTGAGAGTCACCGTGACAACGACCTAGTTGAGACCATCAAGGCTACAGCAGACCTGACTGTCAGGATTGCTGTTAAAATTACCAGCACAAAAAGAACGGAACGATACACAATCAACAAGAGCAAAATAGTACTTAATAGCGTGACAAAAGATGTCATTAGACGAGGAACTGGGATGGTGAGATATGTAAAGCTAAATAAGGGAACTTGTCCATGTCACAAATGTCAACACTCGGACACACATAGAACAGTTTGCGGCGAGGTGGAGATGCACACGGCCACACACGTGGTGTTTGATGACCTTGAGGCGAGTCACACAACGTGTAGATTTTTCTATGATAGACACGATAGTCCACTGGTCACTCTTGATGGCTGGAGGATGGATGTGGTAAACGAAGGGGCAGATAGGTGTGTGTTGAAGTGTGTGACATGTGACGTGGATTTATTAGCTAAATTGGATAAGATAGTGACAATCTGGCGTAATCTTAGGAAAAAAGTAAACGATAAATACAAAAGTACTAGAGATGAATACAAGGTGATATTAATAGTATCACATCCACATGGATGTACCAAACAGCTGTCAATAGGACCCTGGATATACAGGTATGAACATAATAATAGTACCAAGTACACGTACACAGCATCCACATGCCCAGGAAGTAGTGGTGCTTTTGTCCACCCCCTGGGGTATGATGTTGGCTATTTTTATCACCACCATGTCCACGGTGGGGTCGAATATGAAGTCGGGAATATTTGTGCCTTTGGTTATGACAGTTAGGATTCATGTAAAGAACAATATTAAAATGGAAACCTATTCCAGCTACTATTCAGTTACCATAAGAAAAAATTACTATGACTAAAGCTCTGTAATGCTCTGTGTGTCTATTAAAATTGTATACACAACATAAAGATGGCTTAAAGTGTGAATGAGTTATCAACATAAAATATATAAAAAGTTAATATATTTTACATAACATTTTAAAAAATGAAATTAAATCAAAAACAAAAATAATAATTACTTTGGCTTATTTTGTCCACAATATTTTTTAATTAATCCTCGGCCGCAAAATTTTACAATCTGTTTTATCAATTCAAAACAAACTTGAAATCGAACATTTGTTTGACTAAAATATATTTTCCAAATAGATCTAGTATGCAAAAATATATTTGTATTACATCTAGGGACATGCGTAAATGTATAAGTATTTTTCCTCATGGAAAGGCGTGTGAAGAAAAAAAAAAGGTTTTTTGCTTCTGCATATTATCAAGTGAGGTTTATCATTTATTAAAATATAAATTACAAAAACTACACCTGCTAACAGGCTCAAATAGACCATAACAATACACCACACGAACAGGCTCATCTCTAGCCCCTGAATTTAAAAAAAATGCGCAAAACATGTTTCATGCATTTAGATTCTATAGCATAGAATACAATATTAAAATTTTAAACAGGAAATTTTGTGTGTAAAAGTGTTGTGTTTATTTTTGCCCCTATTGGAATTTTTTTAAAAACTTTGTTAAAAATTGTTTATCACAAAGTATTTTATGTGTCTAATTGTAAAAATCCATTAAACCAAAATTTTTTTTTTAATATAACATAAAAACCAAGAAATAAAATTATTCGAGTTCTCTTATTTTAATTTTGCCTGCATTTTATATACAATTTTTACAACCATAATTGTTTAATTATTTTCTTTTGCATTGGCGTCTAAATTTGTTTTCCTTCTTAGTTTGTTTTGCTTGTTTGTTGTTGTTTTTTTTTTAATTTATATTTTGTACAGCTAACCTTCAAACATATTTTCAGCTTGTCAAAAATTGGATAACATTTATAATTATTACATATAGACCACTCTTTGTTCATTAAAAAAATTTTATAGTAAAATTATAAGTTTAAACCAACAATAAAATTTTAAAAAAAGACCTTTAAGCCAAACAAAATTTGAAAAATGCAAAAACAATTCCCGGTAAATACATCAGAGAATGATGAAGAAAATCCACACATTCCAACATTAATATCTTGTTGTTTAAATAAGTAATTTAAAATAAATTTTAAAAAAGGTCACGGGCTTATCTTCAAATAACACGTATGATACTAATAAACAATCAATTAAAAACTTTACTTCCGCTATTTTAAGCATATCTAAATGTCAGCTCATCCCTTCACTTTGAGTATTTGTGTTGTTGAAATTACATCATATATCGATACTTTGAAAGTATTTTTACTACTTTTAACTTGGAATATAACAACAACACTTAAAAGATGGTAAATCATATTTATATTGTGCCAAAAAGTACTGAAACGGAAGCCGAAGATATTAAATTATTGGTAAGAAGACTCAAGTATTCCATTGTTGATTATGTCCAAAGCTGTATTTTATCATTACAATAGGCAATATAAAATCATAGCAAATTAAAAAAGCAACAGTGGTTATTATTGCGACAAAATGAATGTATGAAATTTCAAGATAAACGTCATTTATACTATAAGTATGTAATTGTATTCAGTGCTTTTTTCAGTGTGAACTCATGGGAACTGAGTTCCCATACCTTTTTTTTTGTCAGATTCGTGTATATTTTTATAAATAGTCGGCATTTTACTTACAAAGCAAGAAAAGAAACCAAGATGATTTGTCAGATGAAAACATGAGAAAACTCTGGAAGTTGTTTTAAAGCCTAATTGGCATAATATGGTGACAGTATTATAATTTAGTAGAACACATTTTTCCACATAAACTATATAGTCAGGTCGGTTTTGTTAAACATACACTCTTTGTGCCTTTCATTTTCTTATAAACACGTTTATCTCTTTAAATAACTGTAAATAAAATTTGTGTTCAGTGGAAAATTCAAGTATAGACTATTATAGTATTTTCTGACATAAGTTAAAAATCAGATATGAAATGAGTTCCCAAAAAGTTTTCGCCAGAAAAAAAAGCACTGATTGTATTTAAATTAAAAATGAATGTACTTTCGAATCTTGCGGAAGTTCCCTTATTTCACTTTCATTGAACGTCAGTTATATCAATAAGTTAATATACCCGACGAAACCACGTCAGTATGACACAGAAATCCAATATGTTTGGAGGATACAGAACTGACTTGTCGTGTAACTAAAAGTGAGTTTTTGAAAATAGTTTTTATTTGATATTATTTTTTTATTATTTATTTAGGTTGTTTTTTTCTTACAAGTTAGGATTTTTCTAACTAATAACATGTTTTTTCTATGGTTTTCATACATTGATATATATTCCTAATATTCCTAACTATATTATCAGTTTAAATAGTTTGGTAAACCAATTATTCAATTTGGCTTCGTCTGATTTTAAATTAATTATAAAAGTAAGCTGGTATACATAGGCCCGAAGAAAACGCAACTGTAATTAAATAATGAAAACTAACACACAGCGCATGTATACATGTATTAAAGGGTCTGTTCAGGAAATGTCATTGATACAACAATGGTTTCAAAAATTTTATTTAAAATAAAAACTATCATTAGTATCCGAGAGTACTAAAATGCAGAAGATTTTAGCGTTAGTTTCGGAGTTAGGCCATGTCCGATGGTAACAGTGGCAGTAGAGGAAGTGGAAAGTCAGCTGAAAAGAAAAAGTGGAAGAAAAATAGAACTTGAGTAGAATCGCACTTAATATTCGAAAATTTAAATACAGGTTACTTATTTTTAGGGGTAAAAAGAAAAAGAAAGATATTTTAAAATAAATAGTCTACATTATTTTTATTATTTATGTTTTATAATTTTCTAATTTTGTTTTAAATACTTCATTTTGAACTTTTTAGAGAGACGTCATTTCCCATTTTAAATTATTTACCTAAATCTATAGTTCCAATTTTTATGAAAAAAAAGTTAATTTAAATCTACGTTTTCCGTATGACAAGGCTCTTGTATCTAAAGGTACTGCAGCATATTAAAGTATCCACTGGCAAGTCAATTCCACTATGTGCAGCCAGAATAGCTACTCGGAACATTTATGCTTGGCAGGCCCGCCTATCCTTATAATGTTATCTGTAGGGATAAAGAGAAAAAGTAGGAAAGAACCATTGCAAGAAAATAGATTATCCCGAAGTTTCCACTTCAGGTATTAAATATGTCAAGATCGCTTTTGAAAATGTTTGAAACTGAAGCCGTTTATAAAGGCGCTAAATGTGGCCATACAGCCTGTCTATAGAGCATTTAAATAACATGCAAGAGATACAAAAGAGTTATGTGGTTCAAACTATTAGATTTCCACATTTTAATTGACAAAACGTTCATTTTATGACGTTTTGGAGAATGCCTTAATACATACAATAAATTTACTAAAGTGAAAAAGTTTAATTTACCCTATATAACTCTTACTGTAGCATAGAAAAATAACTACTGATTTAAAAATAAAAGGTGGGAAAGAAAGCTTTGAAAAACAGGAATAAGAAGACAAAGAATAAAAAAAAAATTGTTTAAAGTAACAAATCTAGTAAAAAATGTTAATTTTTTTAGGAAATTAAAATATTTTTGTAAAATTCTTATCAATATACAGTAATTTTTATCTACTTTACTATTTTATCTATTAATTTTGACTATTCTTCTGCTTAAACAAGTAATTAGATTTTACATTTTATATTGTTCTGCAATTTTTTTCGTAAGTAGAATTGAAAATTTTAAATTTGTAGAAATTTTGGCAGGGTATCTCCTACTTTTTTATTTGTATTAAACTGTTGTAATTGTAATGTGTGAAGCTGTTTTCACAGTATTATCTTTCTAGCGTACGCTTTGATCCCACCTCATTATCTTTAAGCAACCCCGCTGAATCTTATCTCAAATCAATAAGGCTATATTTGATTTACATATTTGATGCATGTTGCAAACAAATAATAAATAATAAGTCTACGTAACATGACTAGGTTATAGCTTACACATTAGCCATTTGGATTCACAGTAAATTCCTAATTCTCTATCAGAATGTAATTACTCTGCGTTAATTAATGTTGTCGTTATATAATTACTTTAAAAAATAATAGGAAACTCTAAAACAACGCCTTAGTATGATACTGATGCTTACGATGATGGCTTATTTCTATAACGCAAACAATCCATTCAAGTCCAGCATTCTCCAAGCGTTCTAATGTAAAAAGGTGGCTCTAGTTAAAAGATTTTTTTTAAATCGTAAATTTTGTCTTTCCTGTCATACTCTCTCAAAAATTCTGGACTATTTTTTAAATTATTTCAGTATGTTAATTTTAAAAAAAAAATTTTTTTACACATGAATAATTCTTTATAAGTTAAAAAAAACATGACAATGTCTTAGCTTGGAGTATCTGTTACTTAGAAAATAATCTACTTTGTTACACAGTAAATTGCAATAATAAAATTGAGCGAAACTTATTTAAAACAAAATAAAAGTATGTAAGGTCTCGCACATATCTTACATAAATCTTATCTTATCTTATATGTTGCAGACGCTCATTCTGTACAGAAGATTATTGCGTCCTACGTATTTCTAAGTTTTGAGTTTAGTCATGTATTCTTATTAGAGTTTTAAATGATGATAAAGTTTTGGCTTTCCTGGTTTCCTCAGGCAACCCAAATCACACCCGAAGACCGGACGGAAAGAAAGAAAACTTGTATGTGTTTGTTCTTGCAAAAGTAATAAAAAATGTGTTTTTATCTTTATGTCTATCTCAGGGTTGTATTATGTTATCATTGTGAAGTATTTCGAATCAATTGCTTTATGTATAATTACAAATTTACTCTTAATTCTTCTATCCTGTAGTGTTTCAAGGTTTAAAGATTTAACTACTTGTATTAAGCATCCAAGGGAAAAAAAAAGTTTTTTTTTTTAAGGTTCAAGGTGAATTTTGTTGGAAAAAAATCCGAAAAAGGTGTATTTGATGATAAATAAAACGTATTTTTAAAAAAAAATCTTTGCAGGGTTAAAAAAAAGAGAGGAAAACAGAAAAAATATAATAATCAAAATGGGCGTAAGTATTTTTGTATAAGTTTTTAAAAAAAATAGACGTAGATATTTACCCCAATTAGTATATGCTTATATAAGAAAATTTGAGGAGTTCAAAAACATGTAATAACTTAAAGTTCATTTGTTATGATTAGATTCGACTTAAAAATATAAATATATGGTCTCTTACATTTTACGATTAAAAAATGTATTTAAACTAATTTGGTTAAAACAAAATAAATAAATAAATTTTTAAAATAACCTGTGCTGTTCTACTAGAAATGGCCCCAAACTCTTCCAAATTTACATAATTGATTAATGAGAACAAGATATCAAGTTTCCTTAAAAAAAAAACACTAATATTGAATAAGTTTAAAAAATTGAGCCATTTACAAGTTACAAACAGTTAAGAGTAACACAGGGAAATGAAACTAATAAACGCAGACAAATTCATTGAAACCGAAGAGCTAAATTAATTAAAGTGATATTGCAAGTTTTTTAAGAGTACTAAAATTTATAAATGAGGTAATTGAAAACATTTTTTTAATGTTTATTTTTTTTTATTATTATTTTTTTTTTAAATAAAAAAGTACTTTAGTATTATTATTATTTTTTTTTTTTTATTAATTTTAAAATGAAATCTAATGAAATTATCATCCTAAATGTATCAGACCTATAGTAGATTATTCATCTACTGAACAATTCCTATATACCGAAATAAATATTGATAAAGTAGACACAACTATTAAAAGCTCTATCTACAAAATTTACAAGTGAAAATCACATAGTTTTGTAACTAGATCTAAGCGTCTATAAAATAAAACAAATGAAGAAATTTTAAAAATAGTAATAAAGTATTAATATCTATTTGGGGTAAAAAACACCATAATTTAATTAATTAGATATAAAATTTAAAACAAAGTTAGCAGGAACAAAGTCATACGAATTATTTTTCTTCCCTTCTGGAATTCATGCATGAAATAGGATACCTGTAAAAAATAAACCACGGGGCAACAAAAACTGAAAACTATTATTTTAAAAGATACACTATGTGTCCAGTATCATACCACTTTTGGACTACAGATCAGGGTGTGGAGTGGAGGGGGCAGTTCTGTAACATAATTTGTGATACTGGGACATCGGTTCCCTTACTCTGATCGTCTTGATGAGAGTCTTGGTCGTCTAAACAATATAAGGGGCTGTGGGTCCAAACCACAAGCGAATGAGTGAGACTTGAAATCCTTGTTTACTAGCAATTTCTTGTGTAAAGAGGTTTTACAAGATATCTTGTCACCCACAGGGGTAACTTAAGGTGTCCCCCCTTAACGAGTTACCCAATAGATCTCCTACCAGTGTGCCAGTAACGGAAACATAACAAATTTTACATATTGGTGTCACCCGGTGCGGTCCGAATTCCTAATTGACGCCACTGCTTTTGGACTCGATGTTCAACAAATAATTGCTATGCCACATTCGCTTTTATATACTAGTTATTAAGTGTTTTTTTTTAAGAAATAGTTTAAAGACCATGTTTGAAGTTGAAAATTGCATGAATTAACGTAATCTAGTTATTAGAAATTGATAACCTTATATCTCAGTATAGTTTCTCTGCTTCTGAAATTAAGAATATAAGATGAATAAATACACGATATAATAATTCCCTTACGAAAACTATATCTTTATCATTCTTCAAATAAATTAATGTTTTAAAAAATCTTAATAGTAACCAAAAAAATAAATATTATTTTGTCTATTTTATTCTACTGTTTTCATAATTATGAGATCGATTTCATTTTCTTAACCCTAAATTAAAATTTGTTACATAGAAATTTAAATTTCATTAATTTTTACGTTTCATGATGCACACTTTTATCATTATTATTGTTTGTCACTAACTGTCACAAAATTATGGAAAGATATAATATTTTAATTTTAAGAGCATTTATACACTCTTGCTAGCCACATAATGTTAAACGTACCAGCTCAACATTGTCCTTTAACTCTGTCTGTACTATAAGTTATAACACGATAAAGGTGTTTTTTATTTATTTATTTTTTTTTAATTATTTTTTTTATTATTATTAATTTTTTTAAATTTTACATATGAGAGATGAAATTCATGATTTTTAACAATTTCTTTTTTTTTTTCCTGAATATAATTGTTTATGTTTATATTTTTCAAGGATGCAGAATTTTATCATCTTGGGGAAATAGTGTTGGAACATCTGGAGAAAGCTGCTTATCCTCCCCAGTTACCACCTGAAACACAAGAGGTGCTTCTCAGGTATTCAAAGAAGAGTCAAGGTTTCAGATTGCTTTACCAGTTGTATCTAGAACTCCCACTGTTAGTGAGGTACGCGTATAAACCTCTAAATAGATGGTTTAATGCCGTGGCTGAACTAAAGCAGGGAGATGATGATGACAAAGTATTGCTGGAATTCCAAATGATTAAAGTCACCTGCATTTATTACATTGTGCGTCCCATATTGTGCGTGGTAATCAATGAAAAGTTCCACCAACCCGGCCACACGTTATTGTTTCATGGAGCCAAACAGGCGAGTTCTGTGGTCGATATCTTGAACAATGGAATAAAGTTAAACTGTGGGCGGACCAATCTTGGCTTTTCAAGCGGAAGTGGTTTTTACCTATCAGATTCATTTACAGCAGCTAAATATTGGGTCAGGAACAATAACCACCGCCCCTCCGCTGTGATAATTTACAGTGTCCCCAACTATCTGCTCCAGTGTGGGGAAGCAGCAGGTTTAGATTTAACTGAACACAAAAACGAATGGTCTCGTATAGTGAAATACTACAGGAAGGAAATGATCGGTGGATTCGATATAGTTGATTTAGAGTTGAATCGATCATTCTACAAGGGCCCAGTCTGTAGGAACGGAGCGATGATACGTAAAGGAAGCGATGTTCAGCCAAGTCCACTAGTAATAAATGGGAGGGAAAAAAATATCCCTTAGAGACCATGAAGGTCCATGGGAGCAAGTGAAGTAGCGTTCACAAGTTTCATTGACCACTAACGAGCATGGGATTGTGTTGTTAGCACAATGCCCTGGGGGCCTTGCCAAATCCGTGGTTTCGAACCCGCGACACGCTGCGGATCGGTGGTCCACAATATTGCATACGACGTAAACACCTCGCTGAGAAGTTGAACTCCCTTGTTGTGGGAGTAGTAATTTACATTTAGAACAAGCCAGACAAATAAAAAGCTGTTTTATACAAGTTTGTTGTAAATAGAACTGTAGATCTACGCTGAACTTTTAAATCTCATTTGTTAAATAAAATCTGTCATATGTTGAGATTAACGTAAATGCATTCCATAATAATTTTGCACAGATAAAATGTAAGCTTAAATTTTAATAAATGATGTTTTTTTCCTAAGTGGTGATAGCATGATATCTTTCAAATGACAATAACATATTAACAGAAAATGTTTTTTAAAAAAAATTCGATTCCAACATATTTTAATTACGATGTTTTTTGTTTTTTTTTAAAATAATTAATATTGTTCTTCATTGCTACTGCTAAATGAACTTATACAACTATATTTTATTTCTTTCATTTTTAAATATATGTGTTATATTATTTACATTTTTCGAATAATACGCTTTTTCGTATGTTTAACATTTAGCCAGCCAAATATTTAACTGATTTTTTCTTTATAATTTCTGTAACACATTGTTTCGTCAGTCTGTTTATAATGAAAGCTGTTTTAGTTTCTACACACACGATGCCTTTCTCTCTCATTGTGGAGTATCAAGGATTAAAGCAAATTCAAAATTTACATTATATGGGGAATTTGAAATATAAATTTATCATGTAAATACAATTTATTTATAATTATGATTTTTTATATATAATCTATGTTAATGTCATTTATGAAACGAGGCAAATTGATATTTTTTCTATGTTTGTATGTATTAAAAGACAATATTATAATCAAAACCTATGAAACTGTTCACACACACACGACATCAAGCAATATCTATCTGAAACTGTGTATTAAGTAGAGTAGCTGTGATCACTAGTAAATTACATTAATCATTATGCACTAGAAATATCATTTATATTTGTATAAGTTAAAAGAAAAAACATAATGGAAAAAAAGCTAAAAGGATTAAATTTTAACACTTTTATTTTTTGCCGAGAAAATAGGGCTGAGTCCTAGAACATTCCAATTATACACGCTTATATGTGGAGCAAAATTATGGACTTTAAAAAAAATGGATGCTGTATTAATCCAGACATGGGCATAGAAATTTGACGAGAAGAGGAAGTCATATAT
>MUZC01000082.1:1781138-1805574 GCA_002072015.1 Radix auricularia | reverse complement strand
ATATATATATATATATATATATATATATATATAAGTGTGTGTGTGTGTGTGAGTGTGTGTACTTTGTTGTTTTTATTTGCTTTATAGTACATTACCCTCATATAAAGATCAAGGCGAAATACATTGGAGTACATAAACAATATTTAAAAAACACTTTTAACCAATTTTAAAGTGTGTATTAGACTGTTTCTTAATTACATGTCTCTTTGCTTTTAATAATTAAGTGTACGTCTGCTGATTTGGAAAATGTAAAGAATGTATGGTTTTCTTTTTCTATTACACACTTTGATGTATCCACTATTTGCACACGACACAACACCATGCCTAAATCAATGTTAAAGTAATCTGTTCAATATTCTCAAAGAAATGTTTTGTACGATTTAGCTATGAAAATAAAAGAAATGTTATTATATATAAATATATTTTTTAATTTGACAACATTAAACAATACTTTTTCAAAAAATGATTACTCAAACAAATACTTATTTTAAAGAAGAAAAAAAATTAAAGTAATAATAAGATTTGAACAATTTTTAAAAACTGTTTTACTTAAAAAAAGCTCGATATTTAAAAAAAATAATAATAAAACCATTGAATTAGTAAAGCTCACCATAAGTAATATTTTTATAGCGAAGTTTTATGGAAGCATATGATTTATTTAATTATATTAACTGATAATTTTTTGAAATATTTTCTATTTATTCCTCTCACACACATAAAGCAAAGTTACCAACAGAGATAAAGAAAGACATGCACATAAGATTAGCAAATTTTACTTCATTTACCGGCATTTAATAAAATGTTATAGATTATTGCCATTAAACACTTTTAAATCTGCTGATTTTAGTGCGACATAGAAATCTAGTTCTTGTTCTCAGTCAACAAATAATAACTCCTTGGATTTGCGTCACGATCCTGAAGACTGGATTAAATTGCACTTTACTTGTAATCGATAATTTAAGTGATTATGTTTCAAGTTTAATTGTTCACTTAGAAGTGCTTCTGTGGAATCTTTGCAATCAGTTTTTTAATAAATTTTTAAAATTATTTTCTTTTGTCGCACACACGATTTGGTAGAAGAGACAGTCCAGCTCTTACAAATAAATCGCACAATCAATAGCACTTATAATATTCTGTTCCACTGCAAAACAAATAGCTTTTGTCTCTTTTACAGACGGAAGAATAAAAAAAAATAATAAACCAAATGTTTTTAATGAAGATAAAAAATTTACATTTATATTCTACAATGAGAAGAAAAAAACATTAAATTGATGAATGTAGTATGCGCTTTATAATGGTATTTCATAATCCAAATATTCAAATATAATATTTCCATTATGTATATTAGTTTTATAAGAAATGCCCCCCCCCCCAAAAGGACACTACTTAAAGGTATACTTCAGTAAGTTCAGTAAGCAATACAATAGGTGTGTTTTATAACTTACATTAAAACATACTTTAAGATAATTCCACCGTAGTTGGCGAGTTGGATTTCTCACTTAGATAATCATTCTTGGATAATGACACGAATTTAACCACATTTTAGCAGGGTTTTTTTCTAGCTCATTTTTCAGTTTCTTATGTACAGTGTACAGTATGCAAGGTAAATTTATATGTTCAAATGCAGACATAAACAATGCATTTATTTGCATAGGTTTATGAAGTTAAAGGTTACAAAAATTATTTTTAAAAATCGTTAAATATAACAGAAACGGAAGAAAGTTAGAAAAAAAAACTAACTATAATCTTTGCTAATGCAATTAATTTGGATAAGAAAGAGGTAGAAGTTGCATCAACTAGAAATGTAGAAATAAACACATTGTTAAAATGCTGTAAGTATCAAGTTTGATATGTCATGCATGGGTTGACCTTTCAGATACTAGAATTAAAATAAACTGTTTACATGTTTTGAGCATTTTCACGATACGTTAAACTTAAAAAAATATAAAGATGCATGAAGTATATAAGCTATAAAAGTTAAAATGGGACTTATTTGATACTATATAACACACTGTAAATGTATCATAATCAAACAATATAAATTAAGAATTTTAGAGTCGCTTTTTCGGGAATATAAATGAATACTTAACCAATAATATGCAATGAGAAAAAAAACTAGGAATTGTTAAGAAAGACTATGCAGATATATGCTAATGTTCCAGAATTTTAGACTTATGCTAAAGGCGGCTATTAAAGTAGTACAAACTTTATACACTATTATTTAACAAAATTGCAGTATTTAACAATAGTTTTTATTATATATGCTAGAACCTGTCACGACCAGTGCCACTGACATTCATACCCTCAGAGTTGACCCCACTGTGGACATGGCGGACGAAATACCAGCTGTCGTAATACCCCAGTGGGTGGACATATGCGCCGCTACTGCCAGGACATGTGCATGTTGTGTACGTGTACTTGGTCCTGACCAGCCCAACCTCGTACCTCTTAACCCAGTGTCCGACCGAGATCTGCTTGGGGCACCCATGCGGATGTGATACTATCAATGTCAACTTGTCACTGGATCTCTCGTATCTTTTGTTGATTCGGTTCCACAAATCCCGCCACGCCCTCAACATCCCGTCCAGTTTATCCAGCATGTCCACGTCACACGTCACACATTTTAACCTGCACCAGTCTTCCCCGACATCTGCACAAACCATCGTCCAGCTTTCAATAGTAACCACCGGGCTATCCGTGCTGTCATAAAAAAATCTACCTTGCGTGTGTTTCGCCTTATGTTCGTCAAAAACAACATGTCTGGCCGTGTACATTGATATATCACCCCACAGCTTGCTGGGTGTGTCCGAGCGTTGGCACTTGAAGCATGGGCAACTTCCGCTGCTGTAGTTTTTGTTGACATGCCACACCATCCCCGTCCCCACTCGCATGACTTCTCTACCTCTCATGTCGTAGAACGGATAGTGCTGGTTGGTGTTCGGGTAGAACTCTGGTCTGTTTGTGCTGGTCATTTTGACAGCAACTCTGACGGTGAGGTCAGCTGTAGCCTTGATGTAATCAACTAGGTCGTTGTCATGGTAACCTAGCGGCAGGTGATTGATGTTAAAATCGTTGACAGGTATGAAATGCTGGTGACCTGGATTCTTCTTACAGCCAATGAGAAGTTTGTGTAGATCTGCTTCTCCTCCTTCAGATACCTGGGTCTCATGTATAACTGGGGAAATTATAAAAGACAAATTAATTTAAATTCATGTGTTCCGCAATAGAAACTTTTATTGAAAAAAAATATTTCAACTAGTCTATACATTCATTTTATAGGCGTACATCAGTGGTTCCAAACTTTTTGGCTGGTGACCCTCTTTTATAAAAGTAATGTGACCCGTGATTTCAATGGAAATAAAATAAGTCTTTCTCAATAAATTTTTACAAAATATAGAACATTTTAATTACATTTGGGGGTAACAAGGCTTACATAATTAGATAACCAGAAAAAAGAGATAATCTTTGAAAATATTTTTAAATTTTAATGATAATGAAGTTCCTTTACCTGTACAACATTTCACAATTTAAAAAAAAAATTCTTTACTGTTATTTAGTTGTTCTTTAATTTCAATTAATTTAAGAAGGAATTGCAATATAAATATTTTGATTCATCTTCTTTGGAAAAAAAAAGAAGAAAAAAAAAAAAAAAAAAAAAAAACGGAACAAAGAAAAAGAAAATATATTGTATAACCAAACTTGATTGTCTAATTGGCAGATTTCTAATTTGGATTTTATTATATATGCTGAAAGCAGTCTAAATCAAAATTTCATCATTTTTACTGAATTAGATTTTTAACTTCTTTTATTCTCTTCTAATTAACATGTTTTAATAAGTTTATTGAAAATATTTTAAGTATATTTATCTATATGGCCCTAGTTAGTTTTTTTTTTCTTTTTTTTCACACTCTTTGTCTAGCCTAAGTACCAGACATCACTCTAACGTTCGTTAATACATGTGAAAATTACCAACATTTTTTTAAAAAAATTGTGCGAGTTGCACAAAATGCATTTTAAAAAAATTACATTACAAAATGTTTTGAGCGGTAATTCTAAACTGCTGCACGGCGTGTGTCACTTACATGGATGGCTGCACAGGTAAAAGGGAAATTGAAAACAACAACGCCTTAGGTGTACTAATATATTTTAATTCGAATATTGCTTATTTTATTTATAAAATTAAACATTTTTTACCATTATTCGAATCATTTGATGGTATTATCGATGATTTGCTGTGAGCAACCTTAAAAAAAAAAATAATAATATTAAATAGAAAAATAGTACGGAGAAGTTTAGGTGGGACTACATTCAGGCAACTTAAAACAAGCGTTATTAAATGGAGTATGGAAGAACATAATAAAATTTTTAAAAAGAAAAGAAACAACACCTAAATAAAGAATTGACCAGAAGAAAAAACCTCAGTGGAAAAGAAGTAAAGAAAAGAGATTTCAAAAGATAAAGTACATTTTTATATAGTATGTAGTCAAGGATGATATCCACCAGTAAAAGTTTTTGTATTTATCTCCTTATACGTTAAAAAAAATTTAAGAAACAATACACATACCCATTATTCTTAATTTTGCTTTTAAAAGCCAGTAAACAAATTAAATCTTGCGATGTAGATCTAATACTTGGCATTTTCATAAAATAATTTTCTTGGTAGGAAAGACCATTAGCTTGGCATGATTTTCACAAAAAAATTCAAACTCTTCTCAGTACTATTGGTACAGTTAATCAACATCTTAACTATACATCTTTTCTTTATTACATATATCTTTAGCCGTTCAATAAAACTTCGTCAAACTGATTTGTGTGTGTGTGTGTGTGAGTGTGTGTGTGTGCGCGCGCGCGTGTGTGTGTGTCTTTTCGTTATATTGAATTCATCGCGATAACATATCAACTGAAGGCAATTCTATCATCACCATCCGTTTCGACACCCTTTATTATCTGTCACAGAATTTTTAAATATTGTTTTTGTTGCAATTTTTGCATTAAATGTTGTTTTCTAAAAAGCTTGCATTGGATTATTTCCTCAAGCACTAAACACTTATGTTATTTTTTTTTCTAGTGAAACTGCTCGCTGATAGGCTGCTCATGAAAAAATAATTATGTTTGAGGATTAAATGTTATTAGCCAAACTAGGGCTGTTAAGGATTAATTAAAATTTAATCGTTAACATTGGAAAAAAAAAAATTAATGTATCATTAATTTCGATTAAACTCATATTTAAAAATTGTTGATGTCATAAGTAACACTTCTTTAAAGCTCTTGTTTAAAATAATTAATGACTCGAACCAAATAATGACAACACACTTGTCTTTTTGAGTAGTTGATTAAAAGATGACAAATAAAGGAGACATTCCAGTGTCATTGAGATTTTCAATAATAATATTTAATAAGTATGTCTCATGAACTCATAAATTTTAATTTTTTGTTTAATCGAAATTAGGGATTAATTAATTATTTTTAATTTTGCAAAAGGTAACAATTAAATGTAAATTCATCGTTAACTGCAATTGTACTTATATATTTCATATTTGGAAATTAATTTTTTATTCTTTATGACCATAAATTATGAACTGTAAGATACATTTTTGTGTCATAAAACATTAAAAAGGGTATTAATTATATTCTGAGACAAGCTTTTCATTTTAATTGTAAGTGTTAAGACTAGATAGAGTGTAATAATAAGCTTAACGCTTTTTTAAAAACAAAATTTCTATAAAGAAAAATTGACTGTTTCCTCACTATTAAAGTAAAGTGTATGCCTTGTCTCTACAATAAAACATTATTTTAAAAAAAGGTTAAAAACATGAATTTTATTTTTAAAAATTTGCCATCAACAATCGTAGGAAAGAAAAATCAATAACTTTTCAGCTGATAAATTAAAGAATTTCTTCTGAGTTAAAAAAAAATATATTCTTACTTACCCCCATTTGTTAAACTCCTGACAACAAAGTAATGATGTCTCGATGTTCAATAAGACTCAATCTATTTGAAATAACGACAATATATTTTTAAAAAATGTTGTGTAATTTTCTTTTAAAAAATACATAAGAAACATAAAATACTAGTCTATATTATACCATTTATAATTAAGTTTAAAAACAGTTTAAAAAATGTATTTTCATTTGTTTGAGTTTACTACCATGTGTCTTTTCGTTCACAAATTAATTTTTTTTTGTTGAAAAAAGTATATAACCTTATCGTATATTTAGTGGTATTTTGCTAGGGTATCGACTTATAAGTCGGGCATAGTCTAATAGGCTGGGTACTATATAATTGGCCGGGTATTGTCTTATAAGCGAGGTTTAGTCTGTTTTCCCAGACTACCCTGGGTGTGTTTTGCCTCATGTTCGTCAAAAACAACATGTCTGGCCGTGTTGTATTATAGGCTGGGTATCGTCTTACAGCTAGGGCATTGTCTTATAGGCCTGATGCTATCTCATAGGTTGGGTATCGTCTCATAGCCAAGACATGATCTTATATGCCCCTTATCGTCTTATAGGTAGGGTATTGCATTATAGGCCTGGTACTATCTTTTAGGTTTGGTATTGCATTATAGGCCGGGTATACTATAATAGGCTTGTTGTTGTCATATAAGCTGAGTATTGTCGTATATGCATGGTACTATCTTATAGGCCGAGCATTATCTTTTAGGCCGGGGATTATCTTCTAGTCCGGGCATTATGTTATAGGCCGAGGATTATCTTATAGGCCAAAGATTATATTATAGGCCGAGCATTTTCTTATAGGCCGAGCATTATCTTATAGGCCGGGCATTATCTTATAGGCCGAGCATTATCTTAGGGGCCGAGCATTATCTTATAGGCCGGTAATTATCTTATAGGCAGGGCATTATCTTATAGGCCGAGCATTATTTTATAGGCCGAGCATTATGTTATAGGCCGGGCATTATCTTATAGGCCAGGCATTATCTTATAGGCCGGGCATTATCTTATAGGCCGGGCATTATCTTATAGGCCGAGCATTATTTTATAGGCCGAGCATTATGTTATAGGCCGGGCATTATCTTATAGGCCGGGCATTATCTTATAGGCCGAGCATTATCTTATAGGCCGGGCATTATCTTATAGGCCGGGCATTATCTTATAGGCCGGGCATTATCTTATAGGCCCGACATTTTCTTATAGGCCGGGCATTATCTTATAGGCCTGGTACTATCTTATAGACCGAGCACTATCTTATAGGACAGGCATTATCTTATAGACTGCGTATTGTCCTATAGTTCGGGTATTGTCATATAATCGGGTATGGTCTCATATGTCTATGTATTGTCTAATTGTATTATATGTTGTACAACCGCACAGCGTTTGTTCCGTACCGCTGATAGACGGGGGTCAAGTGGGGAGACGGTGAGAGCTGACCAAGCCAATCTAAAAACAGACTTTGCAAGCAGAGCTAGAGATGATACATATCTTGCTGTGATAAGCTGTTTTTGTAAAGTAATTCACAAAGTAAAACTCAAGTGTCTGTACAGACAGTAAGCCAGATGAATGTGTACCTGTTCATATGGTACATCCCTTGTACAGAAATACAGTTCATTATACAAATGGCTAACAGTTAAGAACCCATTATATCTCCACAATCAAAAGAGAGAAGAAACATAAAGCAAGCTTCAAACTTAAAATTTGATAGAAAAAGACTTATTTTACAAGGCGAAGAAAAGCATGAAAAATATATTTTATTGCAACAGGAAAAATAAGGTTTCGTCTTATACTCTGTTACTTATAGGCCAGGATTACACATTATGTATTAAATAGAACAAATTATTATGTTTTCGTTTTGTTTGTTTGTTTGTTTGTTTTTATTTTTTAAACAAAAAAGTATGTTTATGTCTATTTTTGTAAATGAAATGCTTTCCTTGCTTTTGTATAAGTGTTCGTTTTATTGTCCTTATACAACATAAATGTATATATTAATAATTTCTACTTTGTCAGTAATGTTTTGTGTATTCATTTCATTATCAAGTGTAAAGTGTGAACGTTCACTTAAAGCCTAGAATATATTTTTTAATGAAATAATATGGATACTTGGCAACGTATCTACTTCCCCGCCCCCTCTGTCTCTCCCTCTCGCTCTCTTCTCTCTCTCTCTCTCTCTCTCTTTCACTTTTCTATTTTGAAATAAAAACCTTACAAATTAATTTTGATTATATATTTGTTTTATGAATGAATATATTCTCTTATCTTAAAACAAATGCAAATACAAACGATATTAAGTCTACGAATTTTATAAGCTATTAGTTTTATTTTAATATAATAAATGTTTTAATGTATGATTTAACATAAAGGCACAAATAAATATGCATCCTAAAGTTCTTACCTTCATCAAGGCGATCTACGTATTGAAATGCCGCATGTTAAACTGCAGGGACAGTATTGCATAACAAAATGGGGGAATTTTTTAAACTTTTAACATGATTTTTAGCATAATGTAATGTACAGAAAATAAAATTACCCTTGCAAGGGTTATTTCAAACTATAAATAGTTTAAGTTATTCCCCAGATCATCATCTTGTATTGCCGCGATGAAAATCAAATCATTTAGCGTCTGTTTACGCAAGAGTTATTTTCTAGAATAGTTGATAGGAATTCAGCCTTGCATGACAGAAATATTTTTAAAAATAGGCCAGCGAAAAAGAAATTCAGTTCATTAACATTGCTGGGATAAACACTAAAATAATAATGATAATTTGAAAACTGATGACTAAATTATTATTAAAGATATTCGGCCCTAATTTTGCTTCTGTGATTTCTAAATTCCCAGCATAGCCTCACGAATTGTTTACCTTTCAATTCTAAAGGCATCAGATGAACACTTTACTTTGATAATGCGCATTTCTATGAGCTCGGTTCAATGCGTCAATTTAATGACGACTGCGGTGTCCTGAAAGAGTGTCATGTCAAGCTGACTTTAGATCATGGGCCCTGGAACATTATCTTTCTCAAGCCACCACACGGCATGTGACCTTGGCATCGTTGATGTAATGCTAGAAAAACCCGGAAAGTGTTTGGCTAGGATAAGAATTCGAGGTCTTTTCTACCAACGATATTCCTCTTGTGATACTTAGTGCGTGTCGAATTTTATAACGGCATCTTCAATAAGCATTATTAATGTTGTGTAACACTCACATTTCGGGAATGTTTTCCTTTATTTCCGATTCGTTATTTGCCAATTTGAAAATAGCAATATTTTAGTAATTTAGAAAATTAAGGATTATAACCGATCTTCATGACTTTATCGTAGGCAGAGACCACTTAATGAAATAATATTTTTGATGACTTAACATATCTGTCACATGAGATTTGATTAGTTGAAAGAGATCATGTGATGAATGTGCCAGACCAGAAGGCTTAGCGAGCAAGATCAGAGAGCGTATGGGAAAGACAGGAAAGTGCCTGATTTGTTTCACTGGTGTATATTTTAATGTAAAAGGGATGTACATACGTTCAAGTATTGAATTAAAATTATTTGTGATACCATGGCCCTCAATATTTTATCGTGTGCTGGAGTGTGCCATTAAGGAGCTGCTACAAGAGAGAAAACGGCCCAAAACCCAAAATAAGTTATAATCTCTTTTGTATGATTATATGAATCACGGACACTTCGACCATGGTCAGTTCGACCCTGCCAGTTCGACCACAAGGCGTTTCGACCCAAGGACGTTTCGACCCCAGAACGTTTCGACCCCGGTCGGTTCGACAATGGGTGGTTTGACCCCGGACGATTCGAGCCCGGGTGATTTGAGCCCGGACATTTCGACCACAGGACGTTTCTACCACAGGGTGTTTCGACCCCGGACGTTTCGACCCCCTTTTTTTCTACACCAGATAATTTTTTTAGATATACTTTTTAAAATTCATTTTTTGTAAAAAAAAATATTTCTTCATAAAATTATTTTGCATTAAAAGTAAATACCGTTTGAAATAGTTATTTGCCTTTAAGATTATTACATTCACCTCTTCATCGATGTTTGCAAACCACAACTCGTACTTATCTCAAACATTTTATTTAGCGTATTCAAATGAATATATAATTGAATATCTTAATATCACACAGTAATAACAAAAACATAATAAGGACATATTATTTTTTATTGAATATATGGTAAAACATAAAATTGTAAAATTGTATCGCAAGTGATATAAAAATGTTTTTCAGTCTTATCAGCACCTGACAGTCAAAGTGTGAAAAAAAATTGATCTCTTACAGACCAAGTGAAGTAGCGTTCAGAGTGGACAGCCTATTGTTAATGCTCTGTCTTTTAATTTTCTTGATGAGACTGGGGTATGGTAAATTTGCCTATATGCTATTTTTATATTTTTTAAAGTTTGTTTATCTTTGATGTGTGTATATGTTTTCAAAAGTGTCCTCTTTGTTTTTGATTCCATCAACTTGTATTCTTTTGATTGTATTGCTTAATGGAGTTGCTGATCTTTTTAAATACTCTGTATTAACGAGTGGCGTCTGCTTGAATGAAGTCTTGATTTCCTATAAAAATTTCGATTGATTTTTAAGCCACTTCATTGAATGTTCGGGATCAGAAACTTTGAAGGCAGACTCGTGCCGTTGACAAAAATGATGTATATACCAATTGCAGATCGAGGGAAGTTACTGTGATAATAAATTAAATGTTTATTGACTTTTGTCCGTTGAATCGTCCATGGGGTACCAGTCATGTTTAACATAGTTTGCCTCTTCCTCTATAGAGCCTTTACCATAAATTATATAAAATACATGCCACGTTTTCTGTTGCGATTCATTGGTTAGCGGAGGGTTCCCCCTTAAAACAGCTTCAGCATATGACAGTTTTGTTGGGGAATTTCCGTTGGACTGAGCCATGGTTATTTTGGGATATTTACTAATATTATTCTTTTTGTTTCTTTTTACTCAAACAGTCGTCTTCCTTTTTGGTCGACATGGGTATGGCACTCATGTCCTCTTTCGGAACTGCTGTTGGTCCCGGCAACGCCTCTGTTGCTTAGCCTCCAACAATGACAGCAGCGGAAAATAGACAAAGGGACCGCATCGGGGAATGCCAGGAGAGCCGCCATGCGAACTGCTATCGGGTGTGTCACTGTGACATCTGCCTTGTTTATGTCTTCCATCACAACCGCGTAATTTTGTAACATTTGCTAGTCTAATGCTCCTGTGACCCGCATTGGAGGAAGGCCTCTTTCGGAATTGTTGTTGGTCCCAGCAACGCCTCTGTTGCTTAGCCTCCAACAATGACAGCAGCGGAATCAGACACAGGTACCGCATCGGGGACCACAACGAGAGCCGCCGAGCTTACTGCCATCGGGTGTGTTTCTGTGACATCTACTTTGTTTATGTCTTCCCCCGAAACCACGTTATTTTTCAACATTTGCTAGTCTAATGCTCCTGTGACCCCCATCGCATTTCATGAAGGCCTTCTTTCTCTCAGGGAACGAGAGCAGTATTTTGTGATCTTTTGATTATCCCAAACTCTCAATACATATAACGTGGATCAATTGTTTCTTTGTCCCATCTGTATAGAGCCGTTAATCTGTAAGCTATACATTTCTAATAATATGCCTGTATATTTTAATTGTTTTTAAAAAATGAGAGTTTTTCCTTCCTCCCTCTTTTGAAAAGTGAACAATTACCCTACATTTTTCTCTCCCTAAATTTTGACCATGTATTCGTTTTTCTCAAACACCCTTGAATGTATTATAATGAAAACTCTCAAGGTGCTTCACTTTTGTCTCCTCTTAGTAATTTTGCAGAACCAATTACGTGGTTCCTGAAATTGGGAGAGGGCTACTACCTCTCAGCAAGTAATCTTTAGTCGTTTAATAAAACAGTAGAGATCTCGGCTGATGTGATTGTGTACGCCTCTTTCCCTGAGATCGTCAAGGCCAATGTGTTTGGGTGGTACTTTGCTAATCTATTACTTAACAAAGAGAGTTAGGACATACTCAAGAAAACAAAATGATAGTCTACGTAGAATGGAACACAAATGAAAGTAAAAGCTAGATTTCAGTGCAACGATGCGAAATAAACATTTGAATTTTATTTTGTTTTCAAAAAATAAATAATCTATATCGAAAGACTATAAACGAATAATGAAATATTTGTGAATTAATTAATAAGTCTTCTTTTCTGTAAATTCACTTCGTCATTAAATATACCATAGTGTGATAGTAAATGTGATGACACTGCTATCGTATGATTATACTTGACACAATATTAGAATAATGATTGAACTTGTTTGCACTGTTTGTTTAGGTATGTTTTCCTTATATTTGTTTCTTATACATATTAACTAAATGAATATTCTTTGAAGTTCACAA
The DNA here is from genome assembly GCA_002072015.1 of Radix auricularia. Taxonomy (NCBI): domain Eukaryota; kingdom Metazoa; phylum Mollusca; class Gastropoda; family Lymnaeidae; genus Radix; species Radix auricularia. Next base: position 1,793,236 of record MUZC01000082.1, on the reverse strand, counting down.
TTTAAAAACTTTTTAAAGATTGTTTGGGAGTATAACTAATTTTATTAACATATTTAATGTATGAGTAAATTCGGTGTAAAACGTATGTATTTATATTACATTTGTATTTTCAATGATGTAATCTTTAAATAACGTTATTATAAATGTCACTATTAGATTCCTTCAAAATCCGTTTATAATATTGCTACAAGAAGAAATATACTATTTAAAAGTTTTATTTATTCTCCTGAAAAAGCATATATTTAAATAAAAAGAAATACTATACACATATGATAATTATAAAATTAAAAGTACATGTAGTTGTATATAAATATTTTACATATTAATCATGAATTTACTGCAATAATCAACAAGATATCACAACCTGAAGATAAAATATTCATAAATATACATCACATATTTTTATATAGTATAGGCACGGTTAGATAGGGAATTTTTGCTATTACAGAAGGTCTATTCGTTTTTAGAACGCGCAAAAAAATGCTGCTATGTTTGGCATTTTAACAGCGTTAACATTCCAATGATACGAGGAAAGTGTATAACACATAGACAGGCCTCTTTAATTTACTTTAACTGCTCTGGAGTAGTCATCAGAACTGCGTAAATGCATGGACACCCTTGAGCCAGAAGAACTAATAACTGTCCCCACCGAGACTTGAACCCGCGTTTCTCTGTACGCCGTTAGAGCGCGCACGCAGTTACTCCACCGCATAGAAAGTAAAAGACTGAGGATTTACATTTGACTTATAATTTTAAAACATCTTTGCACTGATCTTCAATTATTTCTTTAAAAAGTCATTTCTTGATCCTTGTTCGTACAATTACATATTATCTTGCATTGTATGATACAAATCCCAACATATTTTACAAATATCAATGTCTTACACGCTATCTCAACGTAGTGAATACATTATCGATATTAAATTTATAATTTGAATTAATTACAAATAAAGTAAATATATTTTATCAAAAGACATTGTATAAACATAATCTCATATTATTCTAGCGAATCTTAAAGTCTTACACAATATTATTCACAATCGTAAACTGAGAAAATCGCATATCAAGGTATTACGCTCAATCTTACATTGTACCACTGTCACCTTTCATTTATTACATTTTTGTATAAGCAAATCAAATACACCTCTTTTAAATACATCACATAGACTACATAATATTATTGCGTTCTATGTTTCTTTATTTCTTATATTTTATAAGAGTAAAATAATGTGACGACAAACCAGAAAATATAGTTACCTTATGCCTAACCACCTTACTTTACACAAACTATTGTCAGGTACACATTATAATTGTGTGGACTCAAGGAAGTGACACTGTTCCCAAAATCATTCAAACGTTTCTCAGAACTCGATGAAACTGAACATTTATTTAAGAATACCTTCTCCCGAATTCAGACAAATTCAATAAAAATATGTGAATTAATAATATGTGAAAAATCATAAAGTATTCTTCATATCTTTATTTGTGTCTCTATTTAACATTGACACTAATGATGAATCATTCTTGTAGCTTGTAACTCTGGGGGCATACAGCTAACATACTCAGAGTAGTGTTGTCGTTCCTGTTGCTGATGTCTCAGTTTCTTAGTCCAAAATTTGGTCTGTATTCTGTCTACTGAATTTCAGCTACTGTCTTAAAATGGCATGTGTTTTTTTAACCTACAAGCATTGCTTTATTTTGTGTTATCTGCAATGACAGACAGACATATTGTGTATTTAAAAACAAGTTATTATAGCCATTCAAATAATTTAATTTTTGTTTAAATTATCAAAGCTGACATATATACATTTCTCAAAACAGCAATTAAAAAAAAATCTTTAAAATTGTGTAGTACAATTCAAATGTTGAAAATTTAAAAACAAACAAACAACAAAAAAAAAGACACCCGAGTAGTTCTTGAAAATCTAAGAAATAGTGCATACTAGGGGGTGGCAGGATATGTCTGGTTTTTTAAAACTATTTGTGAAAGGCTGGCCTTAATATTTGAGGGATCCTGATATCTCCCCCTCTGAGTGTAAGGGCTAAGAGGATGTACTTTACTACTTTCCATTTAGTATTTAATACTGTTTATAAAAATATTTATTATGCAACTTATGTAGAGTATCCGCTATCAACAATGACGTTATGTGACACTGTCAAGGTGAAAGATGAACATTGTACAATGAATTGAATGAACGAAATTGAACGAGGTTCAACGAACTTTGTAGCGTGTACCAACAAGGTCGGCCTATTGGAATTTCTAACCCCTAGACAAAAGTGAATTTGGCAGCCCTAAATGTATACTAAAATATTTTTTTAAATATTTATATTAAAATATTCATTATATTAAAATATTCATCACCCCCTATAATGATTCTAATCGGGGGCCTTGGGCGACGAAACTAAACACATATTCTTTGGACCTGAGATCTAATTTCTTAAGGCCTTGGCTAATACTTGGGCTATCTGCTCCATCTTTTGGGCAGTGTCATTCAATATTGTCTGAACGTTGGACTCTTTTGCCTCCCTGACCTCAGCTTTTGACAGCGAGTCTGCTATTTCATTGCCTTCTACATTTACGAGGCTAAAGATGCAGTGCACTGTGACCTTTCCAAAAAGTCTCTTGAGCCTGCCCACGTCCTCCAAGATGGCATCGACTAGGTGGGTACTACGTTTCTCAGACAGCAGGATTTCAAGCGCTGATCTCGAGTCACAAAACAAGACAGTGTCAAAACCGAATAGTTCCGAACCTTGCAGTGTCAGGTGCACACATTCCAGAGCCCTGTGAATAGCTTCAAGCTCCGCATCGTAATTCGATGATGCAGGCCCACAGGGTCCTGAAAGGTCCCCTTTTGATGGCCCTCCTAAAGGGTATAGGATGAGCGCATCATATCCTGCAGTTCCTTCTCTCCGGCTGTGAGACCCATCCGTGAACAATTTCACTAGGGTTCCCTCGAACCATTCTATTGTCTCCTGGGCAGCCACTTTCTGTACATGTTAAGGGCTGCGCATCGTCACTGTCGTGTCAGCCAAAGACAAATGTATTGTGGGACGGTCATTTCCGCATAGGGCGGTTTTATTGGGACGCTAATTGTTCTATGTCTATTTCGTGGGGGTTGAACAGTCCTATCAAGCTCGAGTACTTGATGCATGAACGAGGACCGTTTCAACTTCCCTGGCCTAGTTTGCCTATGCCTAAAGCTGAAGCAAGCAAACAGTCATGCACTGAGTTTGCAGTGTTGTGTACAAGAAGTCATGATCTGGAGCCATATTAAAAACTGTTCTTTTTTTCAGACTATTCCAATTTAGTAAGTTTGTCAACCTAGTTTGTTATCTTATGAAGCACATTACTATATGTACTGTAAATTTAATTTTAACTTCATGTTTTTTTTCCGTATTGGCATTAAATAGTTTACTTATTTTGCATAGATTTTAATGATTTCAATATCAACTTTTGTTAGTTTAATTATTCTGCTATATATTAGTAATTTGATTTTTAACTTAAATTGTTACTTAACTTATTTTTAATCATTGTAATATTAACCACAAACTATCTTATCTTTTTTGCTATGCAGAAGATGATTGCGTAAACAAACCATGACTAATGATCAGTTGGCAAGTGATTCAGCGGTCACAATCCACGGCTATGAGCGTACAACGAAATACCCAATCATTTAACTAGTGCTAGGTACCCATCCGAAGATGAGTGACTCAGGAACGTCCTAGGCCCCGGGAACAAATCCTTGCCTTCCCATGGATTAGAAACTGTGACTATCGGTACGCCAGTTAAGCTCGCTGCAACTCGACCACCCTGTCCCTTAAGGTTTAAAAACTTTATGACTGAATAAGAGAGGACACTTTACGCATTAAGTTTGCAAATAAAATCTAAATTGATAGCCTTGTAATTGAATGATTAATACATTTATTTTGAAAATAAAATTGATCAAGAAACTATAAGCATAAATAAACACATAACAAAAACGCGAATGAGTATAAAGATGCAACGTCTAACGAAGAATTTCCGATTTTTTATTCAAGGAAAATCATTCTAGATTACATTTAGATATAAAGTTTTTAAAATGGTAGTGAGTATAGCCTCGTCAAAACGACCCAATATGCGGCTGCATACGCGCTCGTCCACTTCCGGTTATTGCTATTCTTAGTAACATTGTTTATAAAATGATGTTTATAAAATTAAAGAGTTACAAGTATTCACTGCGCCTTTCATTGAACCTCCGATTCTATATGTGCATTCAAACAATCTCTAAAATCTATCACTAAACCTAGCCCACAACCCTAAATACTATCACTAAACCTAACCCAACCCTAAATAATATCACTAAACCTAACCCAAACCCTAAAAGCTATCACTAAACCTAACCCAAACCATAAAAACTATCACTAAACCTAACCCAAACCCTAATAACTATCACTTAACGTAACCCTAAAGTCTATCCCTAAGCCTAACATCAAAACAAACCATTTAAAAAAAAAAAAATCTTATTCATAATCAATTCATGTAGTATTGTTTAAAGAAAAAAGAATACAAAAAATAGGCATCAATATGAAATCGAACCCCGGACCTGCGATGTAGCGTACTATCGTACTATCAATATGACCACACAGCCACACATTCACCGATGAAATTTTTAACCTTATAAAAAAAAAATATTACTAAGAATAGCAATAACCGGAAGTGAACGAGCGCGTATGCAGCCGCATATTGGGTCGTTTTGACGAGGCTATACTCACTACCTTTTAAAATATCTATTTCTGAAACTAAATAAAATATGACGCCATAATATATCCCCTCATGATCCATCACATCAAGAATGTCTTAATATGATGCGCACCACAAAATAATCTAACAAAAGCATTCACAAAGCATGAAAACTTCATCGACTATCACACTAGATCACGTGTCATTTGAAATCAATAATTATGATGATAAACAAAATAATTGCTATCTAGGTCTAGATATCTAGTCTACATATTGCTGCTAAAATTACGGGAGTTGAACGAAAAGTGATTTTGTAATAAAAAAAATCCAAAAATTTTTCTAAACATAATTAGCCACGTTTGGCATTTCTTAAAAAACAATTTGGTTGGTGAGAAATGGACGAAATAGTGATATTTTGTTTGTTTATTTATTATTTTTTTTTTTTTTGTCTTTAAAAATTCTACGAATTTATTTTTTATTATTATTTTATTATTATTTTTGTTGGTCTTTAAAACATCAACTAAGATATTTGTTATTCTATGTTGAACATTTTAATGCTTCAAAGTTATATCACGTTTATAGTTTCATTAACTCACCGTTTTGGTTTAAACCAAACATCCGTAACGTGTCTTGTGAACCTGTCTTCAAACACCTTCGGTGGCTGAACTGGAGTCTCACTCTGAGGAAAATAATTTTAATTAAAACAAAAAATGCAATAAATCTTTTTTTTTTTTTAAACAAGTTGACTCTAGTTGTAGCCAGTGAGAATGGGGGAAGCTCAATAAATGATTTCAAGCACATCAGCGGGGATGGGGTCATACAATTGTGTCTATGTGTAATGAGGGGGATGGGATTTTTAAGGGCTCTTACTTCCTAAGAGATTTTTATTTCATATCATTTTAAATGGTTTCATGAGTGGTATCACAATCCTGTTGGGGGCGGGCATTAAGTAAATACTGAAATGACAAGGAAGTGGTGTAAACATGATAATTTACAAATAGAGAAAATGTTTTTTATGGGGGCATGAACAAAGCTTACACCATCATAGTTAAAAAGAGGGGGGGTTGTTACTTTATTTCATGAATTTTAATATTTAAGATCGGTTGAAAGCAAAACATGTTACAATCGCGGAATGTTATTTATGGATTNCCCCCGCCCCCCCCCCCCCAACGTGTACTTTGTACTTCTTAACTAGCGTGAAACGTATAACATTCTTTGCTTACGGAAAATCCTTTAGTTTAACTTTTCATTAAATTTTAGACACAATAAGAAAAAGGAATACGATCGACTCTAGAATTGACAGACAGAAATTGGTAGAAATGAAGTATGTTAATAGATATCAGAGTGCTGACGTAATAAAGTTTCTAACTTCCACCCCCCACCCCCATTGTTTTTCTTGTGTAATAAGATTATTTTACATTTTAGCTACCATTTTAAATTTTTAAAATAAACAAACTATGACAGTTATTTTGTTTAAATCATATTAAATTTTTAAAAAAAAATCTCGTTTCAAATCACTTTGATCTACTTTAAAAACAAAAAAACAAATGAACAAACGTGATCAAATAAGAATTACCCCGCCTGGTGTAAAGGACTTGAAAAGATGTTCCTGCTTTTTGCTGAATGTGTAAGGTTTTAGTATGTGAATAATTCCTATATACAGTAGCACTTTTCCAACACCAGTGAGTTCCGCTGGAACACCAAGATTCCTATATCTAAGTCAGGGAAAAATAAATATATGTTTACACAAAAATATGTACATACATTTGCTATACTGTTTTTTGTTGGTTTTTTTTCTTGAGAAGAAAGAAGGGTGGGAATACATTACATATATCTTTAAAATACCTGTATATTTATTTTACTCATTTAGTTAATTATAGAAATGTATAATTCTTTATGAATTGAAATAACAACAAAAGCAATTTTGGGCCCTAAGGCTAATTAGTGCCTAACGAGCCTATGAGTTAAGGCGGACCTGTTGCTATGACTTTTTTTTTCTGTGTGTGTGCGTTTTTTATTTTTTAAAATATTTTTTGTTCTTTAACCATGAACAACAAAAAATAATAACACATGGGATTTCTGTAACTAACTGCAAATATCCAAGTGAACGGGGCGATATGACGTGTTTATCAATGCTGTCATCAGGTATTCTCCCATGTTCATCGTCGTCATTATCAACTTCATGGACGGCGATAAATAAACTATAGCTGGTGAGATTCAGTTCTCTCAGGTGCTGAATATACGGCAATAAAAAATGGCAAAGGATTTAAGTGAATCATAGTATATGGCAAAGAGATCAAACCAGAATACATGTTCAATTCTGGGTTTTCGTAAGAGAAAAAAATACCGTTTTAAGATTATAATAGAACTAGATTGTGCCGGGGCGCCTGGGCGCCTACGGCGTCCCCCCTTTTTTTGGGCCAACCTTTTTTCAAAAGACCAACTAACATGTCATTTTTTGATAAATACGAAATATTAAACTTTCTGAAATGTACGCAAAGTATAAATAATATAATAGTCCAAGTCACTCACTGGATCTGTAACGCTGAGGAGCGATGTACGACACTCTACAGCAGTTAGTTTAGTTGAAAAATCGTGTTTTGATGAGCGCTGTAAAAATATTTAATATGATGACGTCATTGTTTGGTGTGCATTGGTGCGCAAAATACAACCCCTATTATTATTAAATACTTTGCGTACATTTCATAAAGTTTAATAATTCGTATTTATCAAAAAAGGACAAGTTAGTTGGTCTTTAAAAAAAAGGTTGGCGCCGTAGGCGCCCAAAAAAAGGGGGCGCCGCAGGCGCCACGGCGCCCCGGCACAATCTAGTTTAATAATAATAGGGATTGTATTTTGCACACCGATGCACACCAAACAATGACGTCATCATATTAAATAATTTTACAGCGTTCATCAACACACGATTTTTCAACTAAACTAACTGCTGTAGACTGTCGTACATCGCTCCTCAGCGTTCCAGATCCAGTGAGTGACTTCGACTATGATTTTATTTATTTCAATGTAATTTTTAATCACATGTTATAATAACAAGTTTATTTCAAACACAAGCTCAATTGTATACAGATATTGAAACGTTGCTTCGTCATAATTGATATCATTTTCGAAACATAGTTGAATGGTAGAAATATAAGGGGGGAGAAGTGAGCTTTTCAGCTTTGTTGACCGAATGGATGCTTTCTTGCATAGTCCTAAAACTGCCCATTTTAGACTAGCATATTCTAAACATTTTTAAAAAATATATAAAAAATATCTAATGTAAACAAGGGACTGAATTTATCGTTTTATTTTGTCTTGTTCTCTTGAATTTTATGTATTAATAATACTATATTTCACTTTTACATCAGTCTAACTCTATATCATTCTCCTAAAACTCATCTACTAATCGCATGGGTGATATGACTATCCATATGACTTATAAATTATATTTAAAAAAAAATAAAATTAAAAAAAAAATAAAATCAAATCAACAACTTTATTTTTGCATTACCATACCATGCAGTCTACTTCAAATATTTCTCTAAGAACGTTGACATAAGCCTGGTCCATTTCAAACCCATTAGGGTAACTTTTCACAATCTCATCGTCCTTGTAAACGTTGGGCGCTATTTTTCTCTTGATCGCCCCCTTTAAGTCGAATCTCTTGTCAATGCGGAGTTTGTTTGGAAGTATGTTGTTCATGACCATGAATCGAATCGTCTTACCATCTCCCTGGGACAAAGGAAGCTAAACTAAGTGCAGTATTTAAAATGGTGGAAAATGTGACGCTATTAAACTCAAAAGATATTACGAACACTTTCATCCACCTCTGCGCATTCGTCCAGCGGCAGCGCGCTTTAAATTGTCGTATCAGACTATCGAGGGTCACCGGTTTAAGCCTAGTTGCTGGCAATGCCCACGAGTTCCCCAAAACTCGGATGTACTTTACATCGATTTGGTAAAGTAAAGGTGGATGGATATTGTTCTAGCTACACGATCCCCTAGCTGGTATGACGTAGCTAACAAAATATGTTAAAGCTACACTACTTTACATTTACGTTAACAACCTTACTGGAACATAAATCTAAACGAAGAATGGTTTTTTAAAAGATCAAATAGTGATAACATATAAACTAAGAACATTTTTTAAAAGATCAAATATTGATCATATATAACTCTTAAGAATTTATGTCATTGGCATTTTTTCAGATGATATTTACATAAAGACACCATATAGTCTTATAATTTTTTATTGAGAAAAAAATAATTCCGATGTAATTTAGAATTAAATTTAAAAAAAAAAAAAAAAACAATAGATGTTACTTTCAGATCATGACCATGCAGGATTTTATCCTAGTAATTTTCTTTTCTTTAATTAAATTTTGCAGAAAAATCAAAGGCGTACACGCTTACATATCTGCAAAATTTGATCTAAAAAACGTATTCCTTGAAAAACATCTGATACAGAGGCGTCACCAGGAGGTGTGGGTTTATGGCGGACCGCAGCTGGCGACACGCTCACAAGGGGTTACACAAACCTAACATTATGTATACCTGGAGAAAGTATATGGGGTAGGTAGTGAGGGGATGACCCCGTGAGCTATCACACTGATTGACACTAACTCTTGTGAAGCAATAATAATAATAATAAAATGATAATTTATATAGCGCTGTATCCCAAATAAGGATCCAGGCTCACAGCGCTTTACATGGAAACAACAATACATATATAAATAAAAAGAAACATTCATAGCATATTAACTACATAGTTGACAATAGATGTGATATCCACTAAAATATCTTCACATATTCTATTTTATAAGTTAACAAATCAACAAAGTAAATATTGGATTAAAAGGTACAGCAGATCAGTAGATATTTATAGCTACACATAGTGGTGGAAGAAAAAGTGAAGAGACGGGAACATGGGATATTTACCTCGTAGCTGTAGATACCATAAAATCTTGGCAGCATTGTTCGTGAATTGTCTGTAAGAAACTATAATTTATGATATATTAATTTAAAACAGTACGGATGAACTAATAAACGAAGAGGCTTAGTGTTGCAAATTTGATTGAACAATTTTGTAATGAATTGTTGGTTTGGCCTGTAACCCGCAGTTTTTTACCACTCAAACTGATTTGTGCCAGATAATAAAGTCCTAGGGTGCATAGAATTATGTAGGCATACGGCATTACATGTGCTGTTGTCATCATGCTAGCAATATTCGTTTACTATTAATCATAAATATTGAATATAATGGCAGCTTAGTCTCAATTAATACATTGTATTTCATGTAATTCTAACATTCGACTCATATGTGTATGTTTTAGGTTCTTAATTAACATTTTAAATAAGAGTCACGTGAGATATGTGGATGAAAGGAATGCTGTGGGTCGAATTGAGGCGAATGACCAGTCAGTATAGTATTCACGAGTAAAAAGAGACAAGATGAGACTTGAACTGGTGTTGAGTTGAAAGGGTGAACAGAGCACACGGTGAGAAGACTTGAGCGAGAGTTAGAAATTAGAAGCGGAGAAGTGGAGAGACAGAGATGAAACTAGTAGAAGTAAAAGTAACATTAACGCATACTGTAAAATAAGTGTAATCTTATTGCTTTATTAAAGAAAATTTTTCCTGGACTTGATTTATCAATTGAATTATCGTGTGAAAGAGGATACTGCTAGACAAGCCACAAAGAAACGCAAATTAGGTCAATCAAGAGAAATTGAGAAAACGGGGACCTCGCCAGTGACAATAAGGTACCCCAAAACGACGCCACGCGAGACAGACACCGCCGCGAGACCCACTCATTAGCTCATGGAAACCTTATAATCTCAAAAAAATATAGTATATTTTCTTGTAAATTTACCAAGGAATCTTAGTAGTTGGAGGCTAGTAGTCGGCTGCAAAGACTGTTGATTGACAGTTAATGCGGACCACCGGCAAAAGTTTGGAGGCCCCTAATTTAGATGAAAGGAGAAGTCATTGTGTTTAGACAGATGAGGTGAATTTGGTTTTGATAACTGATTAATGTTCGTTTGATTTTTTTTTATAAATAAATAAATAAATGGGCTTAATGTTCATGTATTTTCTAAGAATTTATATATTTTAATAAATACATATAAACATGTACGAAAATAAACATACTTTCAATCACACNTATATATATATAGCATTAGCTACTAGTTTTTAAACTATTTCAAAATCATGAAGACATGTGTCAAAACATTTGAAAGAAATGTTCATATATTGGATATACTATAAAAATGCCCGTTCTAAACACGTCATAATACGTTATTAAACGTCTGTTAAGCGAAATTATCCGACACCATACCTGACATAAACGAGGTAGAATCTCAGTCAGGCAGTTGTGCTCCTTCAGTGGCACAGTTTTAATGATAAAATCCTCACTAGCGGACAGAAAATATTGGCTGCCAGTTTGGCCGGTTCCCATGAGTAAACGCCATTCTTCTCTGCAAAGTTCTTTCTGAAGCAACGTGTATAAATGACAAAATAATTTGTTCAACACATCTAAGGGCGTTTGTTGCGAGATAATTATTTTTTTACACATATTAGACTCTGATTCGTTACTTTATAAAAATCTTCTTTTAAATAAAACTGCCATTATGAATAGGATAGATTTTACTACTGATTTTATAGCAACCACGACAAGCCGATTTATGAGATAGACATATTACCTCGTAGTTTTGCCCTGGCTGTAGACATAATCTTTGTACGGTACGGCAACTTTTCGTTAGGTAAGAGCAGAGGACAAACTTCCTGTTTATTGCATGCATAGTAACGGTATAATAATTTTAAACAAAATTATTTCATGTAAATGAAAACTTCATACTTTATATACATAGAACTAATCAGTAATACAATGTTTCATAGTAACTTACATTGATATATAATTTTGCACTTTAAATTAAAAATGAATTATCTTTTTGAAATGACATGTTTCTATATGGTGTTTCTATATATATATATATATATATATATATAAAACGCGCTATGGAAAGCGAGATTTTAAATAGAATATACGGTACATATCTAACTTTCGAGGCAGTTGTATGTTGTAAGTACATAGCTTACACTGGAAGCAATGATATGTTGTATGTACATAACTTACTTTGGAAGATGTGACATGTTGTCAGCTCTCTCATGAGCCGCTGTGAACGCTTGCCACAGAATTTTGACCAAATAGTTCTGAGACATACCGATAAAAACATATATATATATATATATCTATATAATAATGCGCCTAAGCGCGTCCGTCAGTCAGAAGCCCCTATACCACGCAACTCTTGATTACTTTTTTAAAATTGAAAATATAGACGTAAAAATCATAATGATTTTGGGTTTGAGATTAACA
>MUZC01000082.1:1761741-1774337 GCA_002072015.1 Radix auricularia | reverse complement strand
TTTAGAGAGGCTTGAAAAAGAACTACAAGGATTGGGGACAGTTCATTGCTTAATTCTTTTAATAACCTGGCAGGTAATTCATCTGGTCCAGTAGCTTTGTTTATTTTTAAGTTTTTTAGGAGTGAATGTATACCTATCTCATCTACAGTTATGTTACCTATTTCTTCCAATTTATTTAAATTTATTGAAATTTCCTTGTCGCCTGAGGCAGAAAATGATGATGCAAAATATTTGTTAAGGATATTAGCTTTGTTTTCATTATCATTATAGGTTTTATTATTTGAGTCTTTTAGTGTGGCTATACCTGAAGGCTCCATTTTTTTAGATTTGATAAAGGACCATAAGTTTTTATTGTTATCTTTAGTTATCACACTGTTTATATAATTATTTTGGAGGTTACGGCTAAGTTTCTGTGTCAGGTGTTTAATTTTTAAGTATTTTTTGTGTATCCTTTCTGAATTGGTAGCCTTAAATTTCTTAAATAAATTCTCCTTTAGTTTGCAATACTTTTTAAGTTTAAAATTGAACCAGCATTTATTAATTCTATTTGAAGTTATTTTTGTTGGAACATTCTGATCCATTATGGTTTTTAGATTTGTTTTTATTTCCTTCCATATTTCTTCTACAGGGCTAACTATGCTGAATTTACTTAGGAAATTGTGTTGGAAATTAGAAGCTGATTGGTGTAATTTTATTAAGTTGCATTTATTCCAAAGATATATTGTTCTTCTAGGCATCTTATTTATTTTAGTTTTTATTGTGTTGGTTACCCTAACAATATCATGGTCAGACAGCCCAGGAATTATTGTGCAGTCTACTACTAATCCTGGTCTGTTTGTTAGGAATAAATCTAGTATTTTGTTTTTCCTAGTTGCTTCTTTTACTATCTGTTCTAGGTTTATGTTATTTATTGTGTCTAAGAAATGTTCATTAATTTCTTTATTATTTTGGTGGCTATCGATTGTATATTTTTTCCAATTTATATCTGGAAGATTTAAGTCCCCCATAGACCAAATTACAGCATTTTTATAATTGTTTTTAATCAGACAATGTTAATGAAAAAAAATATTATAAATCTATATTTAACTTATGAAAATGGTAGCTACCATATTAAACATAAGAAATTAATTTAAATCAATTAATTTTAATATCCTGTAACAAAATGCAGTTAGATTATAAGAAAATAAATTGCTATTACAACTAACATCGAAGTAATATCTATAATAATAAAAGGGAAAGCCCTGACTGACTGACTGACTCACTCACTGATTCATCACTAATTCCCCAACTTTTCGTTTAAGTAGAATCATGAGACCTTGGAAAGTTGTTGGGTATCCTCTCAAGGCGAAAATGTGCGAAAAAGAATTTTTAAAAATCTCGCTCATGTCAGGCAATTTTTTTCCTTAAATGGGCTCTATAAAAATTGAAAATCAAAAGTTTTCCTATTTCCTTTGTAGTAAGAAGCATGAAACTTTGGAATTTTTTTTTTTATTAAACATGCTATTGACGATAATTAGATGACAAAAAGGTCAATTTCCCACTCATGGGGGCCGGGGGCCAAAATATAGTTTTTCTTATATTAAAAACTCACTCATCACTATTTCTCCAATTTTTGCGTATAGGTAGGACAATGAAATTTTGAGAAGCTGTTGGGTATCCTCTAACGATAAAACTGGCGAAAAAGAATTTTGAAAGTCTCACTCATGTGGGGCCGAGGGCCCAAAAACATTTTTTCCTAAAATGGGCTCTATTATCATTGAAAATAATCAATTTTGCTATTTCCCGTATAGGTAGAAGCATGACATTTTGGAATTTTTTTCCTTACATGAACTATATAAAAATTGAAAATCATTTATTCTCTTATTTCCCGTATAGGTAGAAGCATGAAACTTTGAAAAAATTTTTAGTACATGCTTCCAACGACACTTGGCATAAAAGACATGTTAAAACTCCTGTCACGGGGGGCGGGGGGCCAAAATATAGTTTTTCTTTTATTAAAAACCTACTCATCCTTAATTCTCCAATTTTCCGTGACGGTAGGAGCATGAAATTTTGGGAAAATGTTGGTTACCTTCTCACGAAAAAAATTGGCTAAAAAGAATTGAAAAAATTTTGCTAATGTCGGGCGGGCTCCCGAAAACATTTTTTAACTTTATATGGGATCTATACAAATTAAAAATTACCAATTTTCCTATTTCCCGTGTAGATAGAATCATGACATTTGGAATTTTTTTTTTGAGTACATGTTCCAAACGATACTTTGAAAAAAAATTAAATTTCACAACTTATGGGGGCCGAAGCCCCAAAAATGTTTTATTTCCTTACATGAGCTGTATAAAAACTTAAAATCACAAATTCTCCTATTTCCCGTTTAGTTAAAGTAGAAGCATTAAACTTTGGAAATTGTTTGAACACACGCTCCCGACCAAAATTGGCAAAGAAGAAAGTTAAAATTACCTCTCATAGAGAACCGGGGACCAAAATATAGTATTTCTTTTATTTAAAAACCGACTAATTACTAATTCTCCAATTTTCCGTGCATGTAGGAGCATCAAAGTTTGGAAAATTGTTAAGTACCCTCTCACAACTAAAGTCGGTGTAAATAAATTTTGAAATACACACTCATGGGGCCCCGGGTCTCAAAAATTTTTTTTTCATATATGAGATTTATAAAAATTGAAATCTATAATTCTCTTATTTCCCGTTTATGTAGACATATACAACGTTGTGATAATTTTACATTCGTGATGGTAGCTGGTTGAAAAATATTTATAGTATCTTTTTTTAGGGACCGGTGGCCAAAATGTAGTTTTTTTTTAAAAATTAAAAGCTATTTAAAAATTAAAAATCACTAATTCTACCCCGTGTAGGTAGAAGCATGAAATTTTGAGAAGTTGTTGAGTACATTCTCCCGACAAAAATTGGCAAAAAAGAATGTTACAATTTTCTTTTATGGGGACCAGGGGCTAAATTATAGTTTTTACCATCTTAAAAAAAGACTCATCACTAATTCTCATATTTTGCGTGTATGCAAGAGTGGAAAACTTTGGGAAATAGTTAATTACTCTCTCACGATGAATACACCCTCATGGCGGCCGGGTCCCCCAAAACTTTTTTTTTCTGATGTAAAATTTATAAAAATTGAAAATCTATAATTCTCTTATTTCCCATGTAGGAGGACAATGAAAAATAATTATATAAATTTTACAAATTTCTACTGATTGGTGGCAAAGGCCCCAAAACATTTTTTCTCCTAAATGGGACTATATGAAACTGAATCAACGCTAATTCTCCATGTTTCCGCGTAGGTAGAAGCATGAAACTTGGAAGTAGTTGAGTACCCCCTCTTCCCGCGATGGGAAGATTAAATCACCTCTCACTAGGGTGACGATTCCGGAAATAGACGAATCATTTAATCTCCAAGTTCTTGTGTACGGAGGAGCCTTAACTGTTTAAGTTAATATATTTAGTATATCCATCTTGTTTCAGATCAAAATCAATAGGTGTTTTTAAATTGGTGTTACACGGTTTCTCAACGCTAACTGAAATCCTAATTCCCGCAGCAAAGCGCGTGTAAATTGCTAGTCTATCTATCTATCTATCTATCTATCTATCTATCTATCTATCTATCTATCTATCTATCTATATCTATCTATATCTATCTATCTATCTATCTATCTATCTATCTATCTATATATCTATCTATCTATCTATCTATCAATCTAACTATCTATCTATCTATCTATCTATATATCTATATATCTATCTATCATCTATCTATCTATCTATCTATCTATCTATCTATCTATCTATCTATCTATCTATCTATCTATCTATCTATCTATCTATCTATCTGTTTGTCTGTCTGTCTGTCTGTCTGTCTCCCTGTCTGTCTCTCTGTCTGTCTCCGTCTGTCTGTCTGCCTGTCTGTCTGTCCGTGTCTGTTTGTGTGTATGTGTGTGTGTGTCGGGTCATGTATGTATACGTATGTATTGATGTAAATATTTATATATTTGTTTACACGATATGTTTTGGTTTTATTCGTCAATTTTTAACTCCTTGAAAACCAGATTGAGATGCTAAGAAAATTCACAACAGACATCACTAGCGAGCTAGCGTTTCGTCTTAAAACTATCTACCAAACAAAAAATATGATCCCTTAATAACTTTTATCAGTTTATCAGTTGAGAGATACTATTGTATTCCACTAAACATGGGGCACAGCTATTGACACAGGAGTGTTTTACAACAGGGCGCTAGTAACGTTACATGTTTCAACACAGAGAATGGAATGCTACTGTTTTATAGCACAGTGCCCGTAAAACATTTGGGGGTATCATTACTACGATTTTAAAAGTAATACGGCATATACAGCAAAGAAAAATGAATAGAAAATATTTTTTTCAGAATATTTACGTGTCCATAAGTTAACTGCAATAAGAAAAAATGTGTTTAATTTTTTAAGATGTTTTAAAGCATGCTTTTTTTAAAGAATTTTTTTAAAACCATTACTACAAAACGTAGTTCTTAAAAGTACTAACATAAATACGCAGAAAATGTTTTAAACGGATGTAACTATTAAAATAATTAAAGTTATGACTTATTTTCCTAAGTTATTTAGTATTACAGCTAACAATGGCTGATAGGTCTTCTAGAGGAAAGAAACTCTGACTGCAAACCTCTGCTGCTTTTAACTACAGCCGCTACCCGGGAAAGGCCAAGGAAGTAGAACCTGACAGGAAAAAACAGGAAATGGAGCACCTACAGACGGTCTATACATAAAAATGGTGTACATTCCGACAGCTCCTGCGTCACCTATGGTGCAAAACTGCATTGACGCAAATCGTTCCCTTGGCTACACTATTGACGTAGAGAGGGGGAATATGATGTGTGGGAAGCTGCTAATTTTCCATAACTACCACCCAGGCTTGCATTACCTCTGGAAAGGACGCTCGAGCGTCCCAAAAAGCCATGCACCATGGAATTTTCTGCAACCCAAACCAACAAGAAACAGGATGCCAAAACTATACGATTTCTGTATAAAAATGTTAACATTACTTACAGACAAATACCACTAAATATTATGCGCCAACATTTTTAAATGACCTAAAGAACACGTTTTCGATATTAAGATGTTTAGAAACCAATGAATTTAGGTTTCATGAACTTTTAACATAACTACCAATGACAGCATTTCATATATTTTAGTTTCTGGCAATCTGTATGCGAGAAAACCCCTAGTTAAGATTTAAATTATAATACATATTTCTTAAACAATTTCCGCAATATTATGGAATAAATTATAACTCACAAATTTACAAGACTGTGAAGACTTTTTCCAGGTTATTTTAAATCGCATTTTTAAATTCTTTTTTTTTCTTTTTATACATACGTTGTGTTTTGATAGGTTTATGGTGGCCATTTTTCGTTCTTTTCAATGTATGCTTTAAAAAAATATGTTTTTACAGGAAATAACGTGTATCATATAATATAAATTTGATTTTAATATTTGTAAATGTCATTTGTTATAATAAAGGTATTTGGTGAAGCATTTTTTACGTGTTACTTTCTTAATAAGGTTTTTTTAATATATTTTTCCTAATCACATAGTTTTTTTTGGGTAACTTGTATTTTATTAAAAGATTTATTGCACTTGGATTCTATATTGACAAAAAAAATTTTTTTTTTTTTTTTTTGAAAAATCAAGAAAATTAGATAACCGGATAAAAAACCTCGCTACTTTAAGTATGAAACAATATCTTTAACAAATAATATCATCTATCATACACTCGAAGAAACATACGCAGCATTAAATTATCAAAAACCTTATATTTAGGTAACAACAAAATTCAAAATACAATTAACATCAATAATTCTTATGTGAGCAACTTTTTTATAACAAGTGACATCAACCGCTCTATTACAAGTACTAACAACCATCTGATTATAAAGTATTAACAACCTTCCAATTAGAAAGCATTTTAAACAATCCCATTACAAAATAATGATTAACCTTTACAAAGAATTAACAAATCTCATTTTATAAAGTATCATCAAACTTCCAAATAAAAAGTGTCAGCAACCTTTCTATTACAATCATCAATCATCAATTCCTTATTACAAAGTATCAACCTTCCTATTACAAAGTATGATCAGCATTCCTATTACAAAGTATGATCAACCTTCCTATTACAAAGTATGATCAACCTTCCTATTACAAAGTAACATCAACCTTCCTATTACAAAGTATCATCAACCTACCCAACTAAAAGGAGTTGTTCCTGGCCCAGTACCATTGAAAGTTATAGTGACGTCATCATGCAAATTGTTGGTGCTTCTATCCGACACTTTCGTAGCCATTATTAGAATTGTGTATTTTTTTAATCCAAATGTTTTTGTAAAGAAATTCTTGATCTTGCAGGTACTGTTTACTTCAATCAAGATTATAAACTAGAAACTTTATATTCTACTAATGTTTTAAGTTCAATATAAAAATATATTTCATACACCTACATGTACTTTAGAAGTTTATTAGAATATTTACATCTATATATACATGTATAATACTTCACTTCCTCTTGGCTATAAACGAAAGGGAACGTACATGAGGCATATTGCAGCAGCTACACGCACTGTGTGTAGAGAGGCTTTATCGTCAGGTGTAGCAGGTTAGATAACACCAGGATAAATTCTGGTCAGAGGTATAATCTGACCTGTAACACCGGCGAATGGATCACTTTCTTTTAGTTTTAAGACACGAATAGGTAAAGGTGGCTAACGTATATGTGTATAATAATAAATACATTGCATATGAGATACACAATAAAATTAGATGCATTTAGATTATAAAAAATATTTATAATATTTCAATAAAGGGTGAATGATGGGATTTTTCCCTTACAGAGTCAAATAATTTGATTTTTAAAGTAGGGCAAAAGGGCAGAAGAAGCTTTAAATGCCAAAGAGTGAAATAATAATATGCAGTAAACCTAATCCTAAAGAGTATCATATATTAAATTTCTCTTATCATACCACACTGTAACATTTATTTATTTATTTATTTAAGTTGAATTTCTCTTAACATAGACTTTATAAGTTCTCAGTGAACCCTTTGTTAGTTGTTGAATCTCTGGAAATCCTTTAATTATATGACTGTAAAGCGTAACATCTATTACCTTTACTTTTTCATTGTACTTGAAAAAATGTGTTTATGGTTAAGACATTGATAAAAAAATCTAAATATATTTAATATATCAGAAAACCTCTATATGAAAATAAGGAAATGTCTTGTATATTGTTCAACGTTAATATATTGTTTTCAAAAAATTTAAAAAATGACTATTATTTTAATTTTATAAACTGATAGACCAGTTCCTATTATATATTAAAGTGAATAAATTTGGGTTATTAACAAATGTGATATTTTTATGTGCAACTTTATAATAAAAGTGAAATTAAAATAATTTATATAAAATATTATATATTAAGGCTGCGGAAAGTAATGATTAATTTCTCGATTAATCGTTAGACAATTTTATCACTAAATATTGCTTGAAACAACTGTAATCCATACAGCTTCTATAAAATTTAGGAAAATATTTATTTTATTTTTTTTAAAAATTTGGAATTTGTTAAAAGTTATTAATAAAGAAGGTATTAGTCCAGATGACAGCATTTTTATCTCGGAGGTACATAGTTCAACAGTCTATAGCAATTAGAAAAAACCAAATCATATTTTATTTGTTTATGAGACAGGGGAAATAATTCAATAAAACAAAAATATTACAATTTCCTTTTTATCTTAATTCCCTTTACAAATTTAGCTCTTATTGAATTTATCAACTAAATTTAAATTAATCGTTACTAGCCCTAATAATTTTACTTGTGTTCACGCCTTGTCTATACATTTTTGCTACATTTACGCCAAGTCTTTCTCACATCATAACATCCGACCGTGACACCCCCTCCCCACGAAATACCTTAGCAAGAATGTCGCGAGTTTATACGCTCTATAAGGTGGTGAGGTTTTGGGGCTGTCCTGGTCTAAAAATAGCACACCCCCAACAAAAGGTTTTAAGACGATCGGATTCATGGTTTATAAAGGACATGCACACAATCGCACTCACTTACTCAACCAATCACTCACTCACTCACTCCCTCACTCACACACACACACATACACACGCCTGAGACATACTGTGTCAACATTCTGTACACTTACTGAGTCATTATTCTGTACACTTACTGTGTCAACATTTTGTACACTTACTGTGTCAACATTCTGTACACTTACTGTGTCAACTTTATGTACATTAACTGTATCAAAATTATGTACACTTACTGTGTCAAAATTATGTACACTTACTGTATCAATTTTCTGTACAATTACTGTGTCCACATTCTGTAAACTTAATATGTTAACATTCAGTACACTTAACACTTACTGTGTCAACTTTCTGTAAACTTACAGTGTAAACATTATGTACACTTACTGTGTCAACATTACGTACAATTATTGTGTCAACATTCTGTACACTTACTGTGTCAAAATTCTGTACACTTACTGTGTCAACATTATGTACACTTACTGTGCCAACATTCTGTACACTTACTGTGTCTAAATTATGTACACTTACTGTGTCAAAATTCTATACTTTTACTGTGTCAACATTCTGTACACTTGCCGTGTCAACATTATGTACACTTACTATGTCAACTTTTTGTACACTTACTGTGTCAACATTCTGTACAATTACTGTGTCAACACTATTTACACTTACTGTGTCAACAGTCTGTACACTTACTGTTTGAACATTCTGTACACTTACTGTGTCAATACTCTGTACACTTACTGTTTGAACATTCTGTAAACTTACTGTGCAAATTTTCTGTACACTTAATGGGTTACATTCTGTACATTTACTGTGTCAATATTCTGTACACTAACTGTGTCAACTTTCTATACACTTAATGTGCCAACAATCTGTACACTTAATGTGTCAACTTTCTGTACACTTACTGTGTCACAATTCTGTACACTTACTGTGTCAACATTATGTACACTTACTGTGTAAACATTCTGAACAATTACTTTGTCAACATTATGTACACTTACTGTGTCAGCATTTCGTACACTTACTGTGTCAAAATTCTGTACACTAACTGTGTCAACTTTCTATACACTTAATGTGCCAACAATCTGTACACTTAATGTGTCAACTTTCTGTACACTTACTGTGTCACAATTCTGTACACTTACTGTGTCAACATTCTGCACACTTACTGTGTAAACATTCTGAACAATTACTTTGTCAACATTATGTACACTTACTGTGTCAGCATTTCGTACACTTACTGTGTCAACTTTCTGTACACTTACTGTGTCAACATTTTGTGTAATTACCGTGTCAACATTATGTACACTTACTATTAGATATAATGGAATGACATTTAGATATGATAGATGTGACAATTATATATGAGAGACAAAACATTATATATAATGGACGTGACAATTACGTATGAAAGACATGACTGTAAGATATGATGTTCGTGACAGTTAAATGTTATAGAGGTGACAATTAGATATGAAATACATGACAGATATGATGGACGTGAAAGTTAGATATGATAGACGTGACAATTAGATATGAAATACATGACAGTTAGATATGATGGACGTGAAAGTTAGATATGATAAACGTGACAGTTAGATATAAAAGACATGCCAGTTAGATATGATAGACGTGACAGTTAGCTTACATAGAAATGTCAGGTTGATATGTTTGACATTACAAAAAAGTCAGGTAGTCATGATAAGGAGATAATGTATACAAGTCAGGTAGATCTGATAAACGTAACAGATATATATATATAATAGAAAAGCCAGCAAGATGCTCGTGGATGAGCTAGGAACACATTACGTTAGCTCTCTTTAAATTTCTTAAAACATAATTCTGGGTCAATCTGTTTTTCCACGATTTTCGAATAATATTATAAAATGCATTGAAGAATAAAAATGGAACAAGCAATAATCATATGATACCCATTTCAATAAAGTCATTTAAGAATCATGCTCAAAATTAGAGTTTATTAACAGAATAATATAAATTCTTTAAAATGTAACCAAAATTCATCCTTACTTTAATGAGAGCTGAACTATGATGTGTATATTTAGAATGTTACGCATTGATCAAAGAAAACATGATAATCTTTTTAAAATAAAAATTTTGATGGATTACTGGAGGATATATAAAACTCACAAGAGATAAACCATAGATAAGCGAGGAACCCAATACTCCTTTTTATAGAAGAGCGGCTAGAAAATGTACGATCAGAAAACGACCATTGTTAATTCTTTAGACCTAGAAACTCTATAAAATTAAAGAACACATATAACAGTAATAATAATACATAACTAAATTAGTTCTAGCTTGATATTGATTAAAAGATTCATCTTATTATGAAATCAAAAATAAAAACATACACATTCTCCTTCTGCCTGTGTAATTTCCAGCGTGGATTGTGTCATCAGATCAAACAAGAAAAAATACTATAAACATAAGTTTTCCTCAAGTCAAAGTGGCTATTGAATGCGTTTAGTTAAGGCTAATACTTATAGCTGTATTCTCTGTATTCTCTGTAACATAGATAGTGTATTTAGTGGGTTTTTTTTACGTTTTCCTATAAGCAATGTAGCAAGGAGATGTGTATGGATTAGACTTATACGTATGCATATATCTAATCACTGTAGCTCAGGTTATGTGTTTTACGTTTTCCTCAAAGCAATTTAACTATGAGCTGCGCTCTCTCAGTGTATTAGTCTTATATAAAAATGCAATTATTTGATCCCGGCTCCAAACGGTATTTATGGAAAGATACAGCCTTCATGACTTTAACCAAATTAACTATAACAATTGAGGCTGTAAATAATCATATTTTTATAGGAGCGGATACTAAAGGATTAGTGATTAGCAGCAGTGTATGTGGCATAAGCATGTTATGAGAAATACCGTAAGTTATTTTTTAAACATAATTAGACTGATTCTCTAATCTTTATTTATTTTTTTTTCTTGTTACAATACCTGAATTACTTTATGTAAAAATTGTACATAACTAAATAACGTTAAATATCAAATTAATGTTTGGTTTATTTAACGGTTTTAATAGCTATTTTAAAAAAAACAACAACTAAATTAATAAAAATAATAAAAGTAGAAAAAAAAAAGAAACAAGCAGTTAAAGAAATACAGCTAATATATCTCAATTTTTTCCCTAATAAAAACTAGTTGTTGTTTTTTTTTAAATTAAATTTATATATTCTAGTAAATGTTATAAGAGTCGAAATTACTACATTAAAGTTATTTCCTGTGAAAAATATAACATTATTTTACATTTGAGGGTACATCTAACGTGAAAGCATGGCAGCGTGTGCTTAAAATTTTCATTATTGTTACTTCGTATAAAGATGATAACAACGTAATGTAACACTTCTTAGGTGGGTACCTAACTAGACAATAGTTAGGCGGCTGGGGTAATGCGTGGAACCCCTATAGCCGTGGCCTGTGACCGCTGCATCACTTGCCAACAGATCATCTCTCATGGTCTGTGGACGCAATTATCTTCTGCATAGAAGGAGCGTCTGTATATCTAAGATAAAGGTTGGTAAAAAATAAGAGGTTAAAAAAACAAAAAAAAACTTCATAGTTTCCGTTTAATGCATTTTATCAGAATGTCATTTAAAATTATATTTTAATTCATCGACATTTTGTTTTGCTTCTCATTGGTCTACTTAAAAGCAAGTACAGTAGAAGTCCGACAATCCGGCACGTTCGGGACCGGCTCGGTGCCGGACTTTTGAAAATTCCGGTCTATCGGGCTGTGACCCTTCTTATTAGTGTAGGCTTTGCCTTAAAACAAAATGAACAATGTTTCTTTTAATGTCATAAATAGTTTATGAGCCAATATTCAACTCATACTTTAAATTACTTCTATCCTTAATTTTTTTAGAGCCGTTTGATGATTTCTAGTTTCTGATTGAGAGTCAGTGTTATGTGTTTTCGTTTCTTCCCTGTTGAACTCGAAGGCTCATGTTTTGAAAACATGGTCACTCTATAGTTAGAACGAAACTCACTTTGATTATTAAAAGTTTCAAAACATACATACGTTTTACAATACGCAATACAGTAGAGAGTACTGAGACACCGTTTACTGCGATCTGAAAGGACACAAAACAACAACGCACACACACACACACACACAAAATATTAAAAAATTAGAAGAAATAAAAAATGCGAATACGTTTTGGGATTGATAAACTGTGCTGCACTGCACCTGTATTTACTGTGACAGCTGAGACTAGCCAACCGCTAATTATTTCCGAACTATAACGAGCGCTTCCTGATAATTCCGAACTATCCCGAAAATATATGAATAGCTCTCTGTCGTTTAAATTTGCGTTAAAGACACACTTTTGGAAAAAAAACTAAAATTTTTAATTTTCCGAAGCGATGCCGGACTATTGGGCATTCCGGACTGTTGGATGCCGGACTAATGGACTTCTACTGTACTAATAATAATATGTATATATATATATA
>MUZC01000082.1:1743177-1761462 GCA_002072015.1 Radix auricularia | reverse complement strand
ATATATATATATATTTATATTATTCAAATAGGCGGTGTAATGATAACCCTGACAGTTAGAGTTAATGTTGCTAGTCGCGAGAATTTGTGAAAACTTTTTAGTTCTTCATATTTGTAGATGATTTTTTAAATGGAAAATAGCTATTTGGTATTATCTCTCACATAATCTTATGTTAATATCTATAAACATTTATTATATAATTGAGTAAATTTTTTAAAAACTTGATTCCACAGAATCAGCAAAGAATGTGATTCCGTTAGCAAAACAAATCTACTGTTACTGTCCTGAAAAGTACCCAAGTATTATAATGATTTAAAACTGAAGTAGTGTTAGCTTAAATGATTCTTTAAAATTTGCCAGCCGCTCCTGTTGTCAAATCAAAACTGTTTATACATTAAACATGAGCAAATGGAAAGATCGGGTGGAACATTGTGTGTAAATGGAAGGGGTGGCTAATTCCTCATTAATTAGCTTCAGAAATGAAAAGCTTTAAAATAAAGTTTATTAAAATAAAATAGAGCAAATATAAAAAAAATCGATGAAGTGAATGAACTATAATATACGTAAATATTTCAACTGCCAGCACATTGAACTCCCTTATACATCCTAAGTCTTCTGATACTAATGCTATTGAAGAGGAAAACAAAGGGGCTGAATTAGTTTACGAATATGACAATGGGGTTCTGGTATATATAATTGATTCTTCTTTTATTTTAACTTTAAAAAACTACTGGAAATTTTTTTGGCGAACTTACATGGTTTATTCTACCAAAACATTATTATTTTTATTTTAATGTCTTTTGATTTC
This sequence comes from Radix auricularia, assembly GCA_002072015.1. Lineage (NCBI taxonomy): Eukaryota > Metazoa > Mollusca > Gastropoda > Lymnaeidae > Radix > Radix auricularia. Next base: position 1,760,654 of record MUZC01000082.1, on the reverse strand, counting down.
AAGCATCAACAAAAATAATTAATAAACCTGTATATTTAATGAAATTACAACTTTTCATGCATATATCCAAGCATAGCCAACCAAGAACAATAGCTCAGAATTTTCAATGTTTTTTAAAATGGGAAAGCATCAGAAATCGGATATAAAATAATGGACAAAGAAAAATAAGTTGTGAAAGAAAAAAAAAGTGGCATGACGTTTTTGCTAAAATTTTTGACAAAAGAAAATAAGTTTTTTTTTTCGGTAACAGAATGGAAAATACTATTGCAAATAAAGACAATATTCCAGAACCAATGCGTTATCTTGCAAAGTACGATCGAGCACTCACAAGACGTTTTTTGAAAAAAGGTTTTAACAAGTTTCATCTAATTTTCAAACTGAGCTTATAGCAACTTTAAGGGATATAGATCGCGAAAAATAATCCTTTTTCTTGAACAAGATATCCCATATTGTTCTATTGTATTCAATAAATCTTCATATAGTTCACATAATTACCAAACATGTCCTGTTAAGGGATATGTAATGATCGATTGAAAATAAAAATTAGACATTGTAGAATCTTTAAAATATTTCATTGAAGTAAAAGAAAATCTGCCTACATTTCTGAAATGATTGTTAATAAATGATTATCTTAAAATAATGTATTTCAGGGGTTTTCCATGTTAATACTTCTTCTTTATGGCAAGAAAGTATACAGGCGATTAAGGAAAAACGCAATATCAAAAACTCTCACTGTAAAATCTTACTCAAGCAGCTTATTAAATCTAATCTTTTTACACGATAATCCAACTGAAATGAATGATCTATTTAAGTACTCTAGAACGTTGTTACGCATTTTTATTCATGCCAGTAATCGTTTGGAATATCTACTTACTTTACAAGCAAGGCTTCAGAATACAAAATAGTTAAATACCATATAGCCATTTTGAGATTATTTTGGAAGCTATAGAAAAACTGACAGAGCAGAAAGAAAAAAGCTCATCAGACCAACAGACGACGGAACTTTGCTAGTCACAATAAAATCGATTTATTATTGAATCTATGTCAAAGATGCACAAAATAATTTATAAATGTATTGTGCTAGAAAAAAATGTTAAGCAGAAGATGCTCACAGAGAAATTAATGGGAAACTTTAAAGATCCTTTGAAAATTAATACCATTTTATGTGGAAACCTCGACCGTTAAATCGAATCTTCAAGTCAAATTACCAGAGAGAAAATTTTCGGTGATCCAAAATATGTATCCATGTTATTTAGAAAAACAGTTGAGAAGAAAGTTATATTATTCATAAGATGAGATTACCGTAGAAATTCATGTGAGTTTTTGGCAGTCATGTAGTATTGAGTAAACTTATATATCTTTCGTACACTAGGCGATCTGGTGGACTTTAAAATTTTGCCTTTAAAGAAATATTCTATTGACATGGGACGTGGTGGTCGAGAGGTAGCGCTCTCCTCTGTCATACCGATGGTCACGAGTTCGAATCCAAACGAAGGTGTGGTTTTGTTCTCGGGGCCTGAGGGTACCTAACTAGACAATAGCTAGGCGGCTGGGGTAATGCGTGGAACCCCTATAGCCGTGGCCTGTGACCGCTGCATCACTTGCCAACAGATCATCTCTCATGGTCTGAGGACGCAATAATCTTATGAACAGAAGGAGCGTCTGTATATCTAAGATAAAACTTGTCCAGCAAAGACCACTTTACCCCACAGGTAAAAAAAAAAGGAATTAATAATTATAAGACCACTTGATTTATACAAGTTTATTAAGATATTTAGGTTTCAAGTTACCTTGCCTAAAGAATATAATTAATTTGAATATAGCTTACAATAGTCTTAAGTAATGCAATGTCTTAAAATAGCTAAAATAAGTTAATGAAATATTAATTACAAGCAAAACCTATTACGCCAAAATTGTATAATCGATATCTATTTCAAGTTTGGCTATTGAGGATGGCAAGGCTCAAAACATTGATACTCAATAGATGATGCAATCAAGAAAAACAGAACATTTTAATTTTAGTAAAGAAATAAAGCTTTTCTGATTATCTCTATTGCAGTGTCATTGTTACATTCAAATAAAAACTAGCATTATTTTACAGCATTACATTTCTTTTTGACAGGAGGTGGGGGATTCGGCAATTTTTTGGTTCTGCCCCGGGTTGCACATAACCACGCTACGCCGCATCTAATTGAAAAATCAATATAATGCAATTAGGCAAGAACAATGTAGCAGCCAAGCTTGTTGTTCCCATGTAACTTAAATTGCGGATCAGAATAACGCACAGAAAACTGAGGGCGCACTTTAAAAGAAATGATGAGGATCTTAAAAGATGTTAGGTTTATTTAAGCCACCTAAAATATTATATAATTAGTTCTGTATGTAATGTTTGTTCATTTAATTAGTGATGTGAAGAAGTTCGAATTCGAATCCAACGACATTCGAACTTCGACGTTTTTTGAGGAAATTCGAATCCGACGGATTTTTTTTTTAAAATCCGTCTGATTCGAATTTGAAAAATTACAGTTTTCAGATGAAACGCGGCCGTAGAAATCGTAACTAAAATTTAAAAAACCTATAGACTTTCGAAAACCCGAAATAAAGAAAACAGATAAAACTAAACTCCTAGACCCTTACTCAGCTGTCCATAGATTAGATGTCATATTTAATCATGAACGTTTTTAGATACACCCCTCTCACGAAATTGTTTTCATCCAAGTTTTCTAAACCTCGGAATAGATTACCGTCGCAGCAGACTACTGCCAGACAATGCAGAGAAACTCGTGTTCTTGAATTTTAATCTGTCAGTAATTAATTTCAAGTACTAAGGCTTCATGTGAATATAACAATAAACAGTATCATTAATTTTGTGAAATGCCATCATACCTCTCCAATTTTAAGAACTTCCGTTTTAATTTTACTAAATATGTGTGTCAGATGATTTAATTTTTTACTTGATTTTAAGTGTCTTTTTTAAAATCTAGGTTCAAATTACTTTGGTGGAATTAAATTCATTAATGTTGTTTATCTTTTTAAACTGCAATATGCATTGTTTTTGAATTACTTATTTTTGTGATTAAAAATCCTTCTTGTTATGGGGGGCACGGGACTGACAACTTGGTATACTCCGTTTTTTAGCCAAGTGTTGACCAAATCCGCATCCGCATTTGAATCCGACGGATTGATATTTGCCAAATCCGAATCCGACGAATGGGGATTTTCATCAGCTCCGTCACATCCCTACGTTTAATAATCATTTATTAATATATATTTTTTAAAGTGTAAAAATTTCAACAAAAAATGTTTTTTTAAAAAAGAAATCGTTATTATTTATTACCCAAACGTATAACTTCGATTATCATTTATTATTTAGTTGTGCACATTTCATAATCTCCCCCCGCTCTTAAAATGTAAGGCCGCAATTACGAAAAAACTTCAACACGCTCCTGAGAATAATTTTAAAAAAAAATTAATCACTTAAGCATTAACTCCGTGAACCCACAAAACACAAACAGTGTGTGGCCTAACAAGATGTCAAATTTGACTAAATTTCTGTTTTTGGTCTTGATAATAGCATTTGTGAAGGACAACTCAACGTATCCTGATCCGTGGTATTTAGACTATTGTGCACGTACATATAATGAATGTAATGCGTAAGTACATTTTTCATCTTAAATATTTAAGTCAATTTACATTCGCTTTTATATGTTTCCATTGTTATTTTCTGTAGAAATCTAGATAAATTTGAAGAATTTGTTTATCCTTAAAAAAAATAAAATGATTGACTAAACGAGTATAGAGTACAGTTTGAACAGCACATTAGAACTATTGCTAGATGCTATTTTACATATTTTACAGATTGTCTCAATTTCAAAATATCAATGATTTTTTTTAATGAAAACATTTGATATGCAGATACTCATTATATTTTAGTTCAATTATTTCCTCTCTTAAGTATGATACGAAATATTAGATTCCTTTTCAAACTTTCCTCTTCCAATCTTCTATCAAATAAAAAGATCTTAAGAGAATTTTAAATGAAAGTAAATAATGTATTTATTTATTTTTGGATACACTTAAAACTAATAAATACAATTAAAAAATAAATAAAATTAAAATAAACCCCTTTCAGTCCATGGCGGACTTTGTGGCAAGTGAAGTAGCGTTCACAAGTTTCATTAATTAAGCCACCACTAACAAGCAAGGGATTGTGTCATATGGCCAGGCACATACACACCTCGTTTAATGTAATAGTTAACTGTCTTTTTACTTTTATGTCTTTATAATGATTCGATCCGTGTTATAATTTTTTTTTCAGGTTCATAAGATTTTTTCTTTTAATTTCTTCCTCTCAACACAAAATGACATGCCGTTTAGAGTCAAAACTAATTACATGCCGTTTAGAGTCAAAACTAATGACATGTCGTTTAAAGTCAAAACTAATGACATGCCGTTTAGAGTCAAAACTATTGACATGCCGTTTAGAGTAAAAACTAGTGACATGCCGTTTAGAGTCAAAACTAATGACATGACGTTTAGAGTCAAAACTATTGACATGCCGTTTAGAGTAAAAAATAGTGACATGCCGTTTAGAGTCAAAACTAATGACATGCCGTTTAGAGTAAAAACTAGTGACATGCCGTTTAGAGTCAAAACTAATGACATGCCGTTTAGAGTCAAAACTAATGATATGCCGTTTAGAGTCCAAACTAATGACATGCCGTTTAGAGTCAAAACTAATGATATGCCGTTTAGAGTAAAAACTAGTGACATGCCGTTTAGAGTCAAAACTAATGACATGCCGTTTAGAGTCAAAACTAATGATATGCCGTTTAGAGTCAAAACTAATGACGTACCGTTTAAAGTAAAAACTATTGACATGCCGTTTAGAGTAAAAACTATTGACATGCCGTTTAGAGTAAAAACTAGTGACATGCCGTTTAGAGTCAAAACTAATGACATGCCGTTTAGTGTCAAAACTAATGACATGCCGTTTAGAGTCAAAACTAATGATATGCCGTTTAGAGTCAAAACTAATGATATGCCGTTTAGAGTCCAAACTAATGACATGCCGTTTAGAGTCAAAACTAATGACATGCCGTTTAGAGTCAAAACTAATGACATGCCGTTTAGAGTCAAAACTAATGACATGCCGTTTAGAGTCAAAACTTATGACATGCCGTTTAGAGTCAAAACTAGGTTAACTATCTTATTGATGAAAATCGGAGAATAAAAAAATATTTTACCAACAACGCTATTTGTTATTATTGATGTTGTTTTTTTTTTTTTTAAAGAAAATAACTAATTAGTAAATTACCTACTCCTAAACTAACATTAAAATAAAAAACAACATAATAAGTTCTTTGCAGCCAAAATTACACTTAACTATTTAACCCATTCACATATGTTTCAGTTTTCCGATTGCTTTTCTTCTCAAAAAGATATTTTTTTAAAAGTGTCATGCACTAATTATTACGAACAAACCATCTTTTTGTTTGTTTTTAGAAAAGAACTAAATACTCGAAATCCTGCATGTGGAAGAAAGTCAGCAGTCTCGAGACTGCGCTCATCATGTGGCTTCCCGGAAAACCCCCTCAGCTCTCTGGGTCGCCAGGGGACGTAAAAACTCAGAAGCGGCCACCTGGGCGTCCAGGACACTAGGGCGAAAACGCCTCCTACTAAGTTGATCTCCCAAAAGAAGGGTGGGATTTTCCCTACTTCGGCTCGCTATCAGTTCGGTGACAACCCGGCAAAGCTTTCGAGTATCTGTGGTTATGACCGCAAGTGCGGGGGATTAAAATGACCTACCTAGGGTGTAGCACCCACTGTAAGGTTTCCTCAGAGCTAGCGTCCAATATGTTTTTAGCTGTACCTTTTGCTAATCCGTACTGGCGATCCAGGCCCTAAACCGTCACCGCACAGCGGCGTTACTTGAGGAAGATTAAATGGTCAGTTCGGAGTAACCCGATCCTCAACGGGTTCTTTGGTTTTCATCATCGGCTATGCACCTAATTGTTTGCCTAATATCCGTACAGTGACTGTAATCATATGTGACCAGCACCTACCACCTAAAATCGAACTTTGGCATTCCACAATCATACTGGTCTGTTGAGCCGCGTAGAGGCCATTCTTTCTGGAACTAAATACTAAATTGCCATCCTGAAGATTAACATTAAAAAAATATTTTCATATAAATATTTTTTTTAGTGAATAGGTCACAAATATTATAATTAATTAAATAAATCCTTTAAATTTATCTCATGTGGCTCTTTCAATCTTACTTATTATTGTCTATGCTTTATCCAAGCAATTTAAAAGTCTTACTTAATTCAAATGATAAAGTTTTTTTTTGGTTGGGATATATATATTAGTACTGTTATCGATTAAATTAAATTTAATCGTTAACTTTTTAAAAATTACCGATTAATCAATCGATTATTTTGTTAGGCTACAAGTAAAGATAAATGACGTCATTAAACTGAAAATTTCAAGGGAAGTAATTAAAAAATGTCAATTGGTATTTACACTAAGTTATTTTTAAAACAGTTGGCACTGAAAACAAGTTTAATAACGTATTAAAATGAGGCACTTGAATAAAAATTTCAAATTAATTTTATAAATATAAAAATAATACAGCTGTATAGAAATTGTCTCATGATTAGTAAAAACATAAAGATAATCTTTTTATCCCAAGTAGTTCGAAAGCTATGATTATTTTTTCTAAGACCTCATAATTTGTCATAATCTCTTTTTTCACTATTTCGTTTTCCTTCATATTTTGTGCCCTTTTATTGCATTTTTTAAAATACACATAACCTAAGTATTTAATTTAATTAAATTTAAAACACGTAGATTTACTCTTGTTAGGGGATATATTTGAAAATAAGTAGTTCAATATAATGTCAATGAAATTAAATTTTGTAATTTTTAAATAGTTAAAAACAATGTTTTGTTTTATATCATTGTCCCGGGTTGTTTTAAAGTATACTCTTTCTGAATTCCCTTAACGGAGAAGTTGGTACGTAAAAAAGTAAAGATAAAATAAAAACCATTATTAATTTTTTTTTCTATTTTAATCACTATTTTATCGATTAAAATAATTTTAATCGATAAAATAATTTACCGATTAATCGAGAAATTAATTGGTAATTTCCGCAGCCCTAATATATATATAACATTCTTGCCGACCCGCGTCGTAGCACACGACGCTAATGATTTAGTGATGGGTGAAGACTTCCTGAAAACCACAGTTGTCTAAATGGGGTTGGTTTTTAAAAAACGTATGTGAGTAAATGAAAAGAAGAAACTCTGGAGAGAGCAAAATACAATTATCCATGACTCGAAAAAACAGAAATTTCTTTGAACTTTTGGACCTGTTAGCAAACGAAAACCAGCCGGAATTGAAGAGAACAATGGAAAGGCAAAGTGGCTCAGATGACTGTAGGAGATACCAAAAGGCCTGAGAACACAGGAGCGATGAGGTACAGACTGCTGCGGTGATACACAATTGCGCATGGCTGGAGAGCGAAGGAGGGCACCTAAAGTATTCATTTTTTAAAAGTAATTGTTGAGGAGAAAGTGTGACTACTTTTCTCTCACTGAGCACATTTGATAACATAAAGATATTTTTTTCTTTTTTTTTACACAACAACGTTGCCGTTTTGTTGTTTGATGAAGTGATCGTCATGCTATTAAAACGTACATACTTGTTTGCTAACAACAAAAGGCATATGTGCAACTGTTCATCCCTTTAATCAGGACCGTTTAACCCTAACTTCATTTAGTCGGTATATTAGCTTATTACCCGGAGATAATTTTTTGTTGTGTTATAGAATACCAAAGTCATTATGCGAGCGACCGTTACATGAAAGCGTTTTCTTAATAATAATATCACGATCTATAAATAATAAAAAAATACAGGTCATCACTGTTGATGGAGTTCGCTGGTGAATGATTTTTAATTTTAAAAGTGTTCGCATATTAAGCGAAGCATAGTACCAGAAATAACACAGCGCTGAGAGCTGAACGAAAGCGGTCTCTGACGTTATCAGGAGACCTCGTGTGATGGAAATTTGATGCCGTCCACTTGTGGGTCTAAAAAAATTAATGGAAAATACGTACCGGACAGTAAAACGAGCTTTTCTTTAAAAAATTTCCGGTCTGAAAAATCAAACTGACTTGACAATTGATAATCGAGACAACCAACGTTAAATGGTATATTTGCACCTCTTTTGTACTCCAGATATTATGGTTCGGAGACATAAAAGAATCGACATAACCAATGAGAAAATGCTAAGACAAAGAGAGAATTTGGCGGTTCCTTTTTAAAAGCGTCGACTTAACAGGGTTAGCGAGATAACCGAGGACGAGATAAGTGGGTTCCACTGTATGCGCACAGACATATATATGGTGCTTTCCACGACTATTTCATCCTTTAAATTAGCAACACTTTACGATAAATCTTAATATATTTTGTGTTATTAACAAATGGATAAAATATAATTGAACCAAAGAAATGTCATCTTTATTTAATGCTGGTTCCCCATGGGTAGTGGAGATTCAGGACCAGCATGCTACACATCATGTGACAATGCCGGTTTTTACAATGGACGCTGTTTTTTTACGATAAGATTATGTAGACATAAATTGATTCAGACAAACCGAACCTATTATAAATGTAAGTGCTGGAGGAAACGTCCAGCAACAATACGGCCATGGCCTAATATAAGATGATAAAACTAAACTTTGCAATTTTTTAGAAAAGGGAAATGACTCTGTGTTAACATTTCTTTTTATATGGTTCAAAATAAAAACCGTTGCAAAGCCTTTTTCCGTTTGTGTTTTATTACGGTTATGTATTTGTAGAAACATGCATAGCAAAATTAAAATGTAAAACTTCTTTGCAATATATAAAACGTGCTTATGTTATTCAAAAAATAAAATTGGATCAAAACGTTTGAAAAGAGAGGCGAATATAATAGTTGTTGAATTTAAAATAACATGTTTTTATTTATATAATAATCAAAAAAATTAAACATTGTCATTAAAAAAAAATACTTCACAAAAATATACACGAAAATGGATTTATATTGGTATCAATTTTTTGCCACCTAACCATTTTAAAAATACAACATAAAAATTAAAATTATGTTTTGCAGCTTTTGTGTTTAGACATTGAGCACAGAAATGCCAAGCTAATAAAGAAACAGCAACACGATTTAAAAAAAAAACTTGGCGTCTGTATAAATGTTTCGACTTAAGCCCGAAGTGTCCCCCGTTTCTGACAGACATTGCAGGTGTAACTTGTAAACTTTTCAGGTCTTGTCTTAGATATACAGACGCTCCTTCTATGCAGAAGATAATTGCGTCCACAGACCATGAGAGATGATCTGTTGGCAAAAGATGTAGCGGTCACAGGCCACGGCTATAGGGGTTCCACGCATTACCCCAGCCGCCTAACTATTGTCTAGTTAGGTACCCATTCGGAGATGGGTGACTCGGGGACTCCTCAGGCCCCGAGAACAAATCCTCACTTTTGTTTGGATTCGAACTCGTGACCATCAGTGTGACAGTCGAGAGCGCTACCTCTCGACCACCATGTCCCACAGGTCGATCTGATAGATATTACAAGTCGATCTGACAGACATAACAGGTATACCTGACAGATATTATATAAAAAAAGACTACGCTGGGCAGTGCCTGTTGAAAGGATGCCAGAATATAGAGCAGCAAAAATTATATACAGACAGAAACCAGGGGGAAGATGTCTCACTGGTCGCCCAAGACTGAGGTGGATCAATGATGTGGAAATGGACCTACACCAGCTGGGGGCTCGAGCATGGAGAAGGAAAGCCATCGATCGATCCGTATGGAAGGATGTGGTGGAGCAGGCCAGGGATTCGCTAGGATGTTATATTCATAGAATGTCTCTGATTTAAATGCATCTGATAATGAAAAATTTGATCAGTCATTTGTCTGTTTTTTTCTGAATCCACATTGGTTGTCTCCTAATATTTCTTCAGCATATGGATTTAGACTTTCATTATGAGTTTTGTCAGTAATTTGTAGGAAACCTTTAACTATAATTTGTGCACCAAAGTTTTGATCCTTCCTTGTGTATTTGGGTTTTTAATGCAGTTTCCCAGTCTTTAGGTATTTTCTGTTATTGCCAGATTTTAGTTAAGAGATTATGAATCTGAGTGCGTAGTTCTCCACCTCCATAAGTAATAAGTTCTGCTGTGACAAGATATTTTCTAGGAGCTTTGTTGTTTTTCATATGATTGATTATTTCTTTAGCTTCTTCCAATGTTGGCGGGTTTTTAAAAGGGTCTGGTCCTCCATGTGGTGTTGGTAATAAATAATCTTGTCCATAGTCTGCATTCAGTATGCCCCAAATAGAGTAAGCCAAACTCTCCAATACTTTACTATTATCTGTGATAAATTATCCATTCTGTCTCTAACACATTTGTGTTATGGCTTGGTATCCATTCATTTCATCTGTTATCTCCATGTACATTCCTCTGATTTTTCTCTCTCTTGGCAAGTTTTCTATTTCTTTTAGAGTAGCTTTTTCACAATTCCTCTTATTCTGCCTGCACATTGTGTCGCTTCACTTCTGGCCTCTTTGTATGTTTGTGTTGTCTTTCTAGTGTTTCTATTTAACATGATCATTTGTGCTTTGTTCCTTTCTTCAATAGTTTTTCAGCATTCGTTTTCGAACCAGCCAAATCACTTATAGTTAGTTGGAACACTACAACTATTTCAGCTGATCTTTTCATAGCATTTTTAATCCTATTTCATTGTTCATTTTTTTTCTTGTTTCCTTCTTCTTGAACAGTTTTGAGCTGTGTTTCTACTTCAGTTTGATAGGCTTTGGCGGCTAGTGGATCTTTGTAAAATTTTTGGTAGTCATACCGTTTCTCTATTTGATTATGAAAATTATGAATTGTCCTTATTCTCATCTTGTATTTAACTCATACAAGTAGGGGGTAAAATTCAGCATCTGCTCCTCAATAACTTCTTACGTCAAATATATCTTATCCTTGTCTCCTGTCAATTAGAACATGCTAAATTTTGTTGTGGGTGACTCCGTCTGGGGCGTTCCAAGTGGCTTTATGTTTATTCTTGTGTTGAAACTTGTTGATGCTAACTGACATTCCTTTTCCTAGATCAAGGTGTATTACTATCACGCCATTGTAAATGGATTCATCATGGAGTATTTCCTTGCCAATAGTTGGAATAAAACGTTTTCCTTACCAATATTTGCATTACAGTCTCCTAAGACTATTTTATATCATATCGTGGTGCCTCTTTGTAGATCTTTTCCAGTGTCTCAGAAAAAGGATTCATTAACCTGATCTTCAATATCTTCAGTGTGAGCATGTGCATTTATGAATATTATATTGAACATTTTGCCCCGCACTGGTAGGGAGCACAATTTCTCATTCACTGGTTTGAAGCCGATGACTGTGTTGACTACTTCTTTTTTAACAGCATATCCTTTTCCTAGTGTGTTGGTCTTATTGCCACCATAAAATACTGTGTATCCTCTTATAGAGAGACGTATTGTATTGACATGGTAGTAGCGTGCGAATTCACCATGTATGAGACACATGATTTTGGTGTGAATTAGAGAGTTGTAGAGTCATGAGTGAACATGAGGATGACTGGCTTCACGAATTTGAAGTTGACAATATAATAAAGAGTTTTTAAAGTGATTCATCAAAGAGATGTTAGGAAGACATCAAATTACGTAAGACGTGTTACTTGACCCTCAATATCTATTCCATAACGATTACATGGTTTCAGAAGTATAGGACCCAAAGACAATTGGAATTGCTGACGCCATAACGTCTACATTGTGTCATAAATATAGGAAATAAAGACTATATAAAGTACTTACGCCATAAAGTATAAGTGGTGTCAGGTGGACCGACTCCACCCAAAAAACCACTAAAGCTAAATGAAAATACTTCTGATTACTGGTGAGACTTAAGAAAATTTTCAGGATATACAAGATAACAAGTGGACTAGACACAAAAAGCAAAAAAGTGCATAGCATGACACTGCTGCATGTAATTGGCCATGAAGCAGTGGAAGTGTATAATACATTCCAATGGACAGTACATGAATGCAACGATTGTGAGAAGGATTTTTTATCCGGTGAAGTGGTTTTTTTTTAATAGAAAATTGGAGAATTATTGCTTGCCAAGATAATGTTACAGTCGAGAGACACATGTTTTTCTCCAGAAAACAAGGTGGGGAGAAAGTTTTCATAGTTTCACTACGGACCTGAAACTTAAAGCCAAGTCTTTTGCTTTGAAAATTTTCCAGAATCGTTGAGTAAGGATGGAATTGTGGTTGTCGTAAATACTAAAAGCATCATTGTTAGATTACTGAGAGAATTAGACCTGAATTCAAGCAAAGCTGAAATTATATGCAGAAGGGCTCAGACATCGTAATGGCAACTCAAAGCTTTAAATAAAGAATAGATAGTGCGAAAAGTTAATTCACAAGCATGCGAGAGATCGAGATCACACGTGTCAAAACATCAAGCAAGAAGTAAGGTCAACTACACACGTGAAATCATGAAAGTGTAAATATTGTGGCAAAAGGCGGCTAAAGATTTGAGAAACATTAAAGGCTAATGATATAAGAGCAATTAGAGGCTAATAATATGAGAAACATTAGAGGCTAATGATATGATAATCTTTAGAGGCAAATGATATGAGAATCATTAGAGGTTAATGATATGAGAAACATTAGAGGCTTATTATATGAGAATCAGTAGACGCTTATGATATGAGATACATTAAAGGCTAATGATATGAGAAACATTAGAGGCTAATGATATAAGAAACATTAGAGGCAAATGATATGAGAATCATTAGAGGCTAATGATATGAGAGCCATTAGAGACTAATGATATGAGAGATATCAGAGGCTAATGATATGAGAAATATTAGAGCCTAATGATATGAGAATCATTAGACGCTAATGATATGATAATCAATAGAAGCAAAAGATATGAGAAACATTAGAGGCTAATTATATGAGAAACATTAGAGGCAAATGATATGAGAATCATTATAGGCTAATGATATGAGAGCCATTAGAGGCTTATGATATGAAAATCATTAGAGGCTCTAATGATATGAGAGCCATTAGAGGCTTATGATATGAAAATCATTAGAGGCTAATGATATGAGAGCCATTAGAGGCTTATGATATGAGAAACATTAGAGGCTGATAATATGAGAAACAGAGGCAAATGATATGAAGATCATTAGAAGCAAATGATATGAGATGCATTAGAGGCTTTTGATATGAGAAACATTAAAGGAAAATGATATGAAAAACATAAGAGGCCAATTATATGAAAGATTTGAGAGACCGATGACATAAAATACATAAAAGTCTATGAATTTGATAAACGAGAACCAAGGTATATAATAACATTAGAGACAGTGAATATAATGAGATGAGAGGCCAAGTATATGATAAAATGGGTTGCTAAGGATATAAAAACGAGAGACCATAAGCTTGATAACATTTAAGGCCATTGGCTTGATATCATTAGAGGCCATGGAATTGGTATCTTTAGAGGCCATGGGCTTGATAACATTAAAGGCCATTAGCTTGATATCATTAGAGGTCATGGAATTGGTATCTTTAGAGGCCATGGGCTTGATAACATTAAAGGCCATTAGCTTGATATCATTAGAGGCCATGGAATTGGTATCTTTAGAGGCCATGGGCTTGATAACATTAAAGGCCATTAGCTTGATATCATTAGAGGTCATGGAATTGGTATCTTTAGAGGCCACGGGCTTGATAACATTAAAGGCCATTAGCTTGATATCATTAGAGGTCATGGAATTGGTATCTTTAGAGGACATGGGCTTGATAACATTAAAGGCCATTGGCTTGATATCATTAGAGGTCATGGAATTGGTATCTTTAGAGGCCATGGGCTTGATAACATTAAAGGCAATTGGCTTGATATCATTAGCGTCCATGCTTTGATATCATAAGAGGCCACGGGCTTGATATCATTGGAGACCTTGGGCTTGATATCATTAGAGGCCATGTGCTTGATAGCATTAGAGTTCATTGGCTTGATATCATTTGAGGCCATGGGCTTCATATTATTAAAAGGCTACGGGCTTGATATCATTAGACGCCATGGGCTTGATATCATTAGAGGACATGGGCTTGATATCATTACAGGCCACGGGCTTGATATCATTAGAGGCCACGGGATTGATATCATTAGAGGCCATGGGCTTGATATCATTACAGGCCATGGGATTGATATCATTTGAGACCATGGCCTTGATATCATTACAGGCCATGGGCTTGATATCATTAGAGGCCACGGGTTCGATATCATTTGAGGCCACGGGCTTGATATCATTAGAGACCACGGGCTTGATATTATGAGAGCCCAAGGATATGATAATGTGAGATCTTAAAAAGGGAACACAAGGGGAATTGAAAGAAAGGATTAGAAACGTCACTGGTGCTTTCTTTATACCATGGGATAACCTTTTGATACATGATATAATAAAAATCATCTTTTAAAAGAACCATCTTTTTTATAATGCCTAAAATGGGACTTTTTATTTTGTACTTCTTTAAATTTCAGACGGTGAATTGTTTTGAAAAAAGTTAAAGGACTAACATTAAAACCTGGCAGTAACACGAAACCTGGCAGATGACCAGGTGGGTAAGTCGTTGAGGCTTAAAATCGATTAGATATATGATACAATTCTAGGCATTTACGTGAACAAAGTTAAATATATAAATATAATGAGTTACTTTTTACCCCAAAACTAGCCTGGAGATTCTAAATAGAAAATGCACCATTAAAGGGAATACAAAGACTGGCACTGATGAAATAACTAGCTGGCTCACACTATTGTGCAAACTACTCCATCCTGAAGAAAACATACATCAGCTATATAAAACTTACCTTAGAATTTGAAACCTCAGTGTTGGGCACATCAGCCAAATCGGACCTCCAAAAATCAGACAAAGTTCAAAACCTAGGGCTACGAACAATAACAGGAGCAATAAAAACTAACCCATTCAGAGCCATGGAACACTTAGCTACCCTAAGGTCTATGTAAGTTAGACGAGAAACAAAAACCATAACACAATTTACCAAATTAGAAGCAGAAGGACATCAACCTCTAAAATTAAAGCTGAAAAAATCCCACTCTACTGAAAGACTCCAGAGATCAAATTTTAAACAAAAAACAAATCTTCTGAAAAACAATCATAAACTTAATAATATTCGTAATTGAAGCGAGTCAACACCACAGCCACTTACCCCCCCCCCAAGATCCAAGTCCACATCACAATTTTACGCAACAAAGGAATAAAATCTTACTACACAGCTGACATACGGAGGGAAACATTAAAAACTTTATCAAAGAATAATACCCTGAAAATTCATGGATAAGTGTCTACACCGATTGTTGTTCAGTGAAAAATACCCCACAAAAATGGAGGAGCCGGCACCCTTATGGAATTGCCTAATCAAGAAAACCTTGAAAAAGCATCTGTCATTGGAACCTCTCAGATAGCACAAGAGCAGAAAGAAAATCACTAGAGCATGCTGCCAAAATTCTAACAAGCCACCCCAACTCCGAAAACAGCCAGATTGTAATCCTCACTGATGCAAAAAAAGTGCTCCAGTCTCTCCAAAACCCAAACAACTCGATCAATCAGTCACTGAAATAACACTACTGAAACTACCTAAAATTACAAAAGAACTTATTCTTCAAAGGATCTTAGGTCATGTTGAACTTGAACGAAATAACACAGCGGACTCCCTGAGAAAATCTGGAGGCAAACAAATCCAGATAGATCAACCCCTACATCCCGAAGAAATAAAGTCATTTCTCAAAAGCAATGAAGCAGAAAGATGGTCCGAGCTGAAAGGAAACTAACCAAAAAGCGATACATTCCTTCGATTCGTCGATAATCTTAAAACATCATATTCGGCCTAAGGACGGACCACAACAAACTGTGGGAGCACATGTTCCGCAAACTTTGAATAGGAGAAAGCGAAATGTGCCCCTGCGGGACAAATTCAGAAAATGCGAAACACGTGCAGCAAAACTGCCCTCTGTACCACCATACCCGAACAACCATTTGGCATTAGGAAGCTACCCTCGGCGATAAACTGTATCTGTATGGTGGACTGAACCAATTGACAGCCACAGCGCAGTTCATCACATATATATGGCTTGTAGTGTGAATGCTCCTTGAAAAAGATTTTGAGAACGCAGAAAAAAAGAAGAGGATTTTATTAGCTGCTCCAATGGCACACTCTATTAATTCATGCAAACGTAAGTGATGTCGGTGAATGTACTGAAAATATTTAGGTACAAACTTTTTTTAAGCCTCGGTATATCCCTACCATTGCCGGAGTATCGTCAGTATCAAAAGAAAAGACATTATTTAACATTGTAAGATATTTCTAATGCAGTAAATTTTTTTTCACCTGTCATGTCTGTTTCCTACAATTTAAGAAATAACAAATTTCGACAGAATATATTTTGTTTTATAATTTTAATTGAGCAAAAAGTAAAACTTTGTTTCCTGGATAAGTGGACTCTGCAAGCTGGATTGGAAATTTATATGATTATACAAATTGAGTCAATTCTTCACTCCTTCTGTGTACTCTATTATTACTCACAGGAAACGTTTTTATAATGTTGCAAGCTGGATTGTGACACTGCGAGTTTCAATAACGTACGGCCTACCGATTTAATCAATAAAGAAATGTACTAATGTGTTCAATATTAGCAGTCCATCTTCATCTAGCTTAGATGTTAACTCTATAATTTTTTGCAGTGATCGTGTTTTCAAACATACAATTTGACTGTAAAAAAAGGTATATTCTAAAATCTCCTTATATTGACTTCACTGTCAAATTGATGCAGGAGTGCGTTGGTTAGGTAAAGTTTTGGATGCCGTCAGCAAGCTCAAACTCAATGATGATAAGACAGAAGCAGTCCTATTATGTTAGAAATCTCGCTGTTTTTTGTCTCTTCCAAATTCTATTTAGGTGGCTGGTTCTTAAATACTGTTCAAAACATCGTCTCGGAATCTTCGGTACATTATTTGTGACAAAATGTCAACCAACTACTTAATCAATCACATCTGTCTCTCTGCCTCTACTGCAATTCGTGAGATCAGCAAAATCCGTCATTACTTAAAATAGTTAGTGCAATAAAAACTCTAGTCTGTGCTTATGTTCGTATTGATTACTGCAGTTCTCTTCTCTCACGTGCGCAAAAATAATAAATTGAAAAACTAAAGACATGTCAAAATACAGATGCCAGATTATTTCTAAAGGCAAAAAAATAAAAATACAAGAACGATGGGTTAGGAGGACACGACTGAAACGACCATCCTTCGTGCATGCGGTCCACGAACTAGAAGATTCAGTCCCCCTATCAAAA
>MUZC01000082.1:1708020-1727431 GCA_002072015.1 Radix auricularia | reverse complement strand
TAAGAGAAATACCTCTTCCTCCTAACAAATATTTGCAATTGTTTTTTATGATAAATAACTCGTTGAATGCTTCAAAAGCGGTTCCGTGTTAATTTTTCTTTAAGAAATTATTATTCTCTGCAATTTTGACTTATTATAAGCCAGTATAAAATTTGCCTCCATCCAATTCTATACATAGTTGTATAAAAGCTTATATTAAAATGTAAAATTGATATATTACGTCTACAATTAAATAATTTCTTCACATTTATTTCTATTGCTTTTTTACAGTGACTAAGGGAAATTCGTTCGAACCATTTTCGTATGATTTTATTATTGTAAAAAAACAATTAAAATGTTTATAAAGGTTCCATTTCCTTTACAAATAAATATGCACCAATCTTACCCAACTACATATTATAGCTATAAATAATGCAATTTCAAAAGCGCCTATAAGTTCTTTTCACAGTTTATTTTCCATTGTGGCAATTCATGCGAGTAATCATCTAACCAATTCGCAAGGGCTCATTTCTTCTCAAAGCAAACATAAAGCAAAAACCATCTCTGTAAAAATCATTGGAGATTGTTCTTCTCATTAACAGTTTTTTAAGTCACATTCAATGACTTCCCGTTATCTTTTATTCAAGCACCCATGCAGATCGCATCGGCAGAGACTTGTGTTCATAAAATTAACGGAATTTTTCATAATCCAGTGCATATTTTAACTATACATAAAAGATTACGTGGTAACGTCTTTTCAATATTTAATTTCACTTTTAGCAATCTATGAATTAAATCGTTATTTCACAACTAATACAAACACACAGTCACACGCACGCACAGACGCACATACACATAAACACAACCGCACACATGCATATTCACACACTCGGTGTCGTGTACCGTTGTCTAGGGTTTTAGGGCCCGAGACTTACACTCCAACACTGTTGGACAATTAATGCAACACAAGTCCTTTTTCTCATCAACAATCTTTATTTACATTCCAAGACACTTGTCAACTATGTCAATTTCTGGTCTTCTTCCTAACACATATCTCCGTGTCTCTCAGTTACCATCTAGCCCCGCTGTACAGTCCTACAGACTAACACGGCAGCTCTAACAGTTGCGGAAATCTCGTGTTCTGACACCGGTGACTTGTCTACACCCCACCGCTCTCTACAACATAACTCCTTGTCCGTCTCTGTCTTACACAGTGAGACCCACGAGTTATATACCCGGGGTCTCTGGACAGACCTTGCGTGGCCTGAGCAAACGCTCCCCTCGTGACATGAACTCGAGTGAACTCGTTCAGAGTTCAAAACATGAGCCCGTGACCAGGCAATATTCCAAATGATAACCGCAGTGGTTCTCATACCCCTGACATATCCCCCCTCTTCCCTTAGATTCTACTCCCAGTAGAATCTTTTATTTACAACATCAACAAAAATAGTCAGGGTATGGAATCACTGCACATCATAATACATTATTATATACTTCGTTAAAAGAAAAAATTCTCATAGTGAATGCATAGCCAGAGTTTAAAATCATAATCATAACTCCAATCATATATGTATCATAATCCCATGGCAAACTCTTCATGAGAACTATCCTTATTTATACATTAATATAATTCATACAATATACTTATATATATACACAATCTCAGGGAAACCAATACAAATAATTTTACAACTTAAGTACACTAAGCAATCAGGGAAAACGTATAGTGCTTGTCCACCTAGTGGGACCCTCCTACTGGAGCACTTCATGCTCTTATANCACATAAACACACTCGCACACATGCATATTCACACACTCGGATTATAATCAAGATAAAAAGTAACATCAAATAAATAAATATAATAAAAGCTTCATGACGCCACTTAATTGTTTTTTTTACGGCACGCAAAACCACACCCTCTGTTAATCTCAAACCCAAAATCATTATGATTTTGCGTCTATATTTTCAATTTTTAAAAAAAGTTAGCAAGAGTTGCGTGGTATAGGGGCTTCACACACACACACTGACGGACGGAAATGTGCTTAGGCGCATTATTATATAGATTAAGGTTTAAATTACACTGGAGACAAAGATATATTTTATATTATTCATTTCTGAAAAAAAAATAAGGTTTAACCAATAGAAGTAAAATTGCACACAGAACTAAAACACGCCCATTTCATTTTTGAAAATGAATTTTATTTTCATTTAGCTTTCCAAGGGGTGGCGGAGAATTCGGACCACCATGTGCAAATATATGCTACACAAGTGGATATAGAGAAGGACAATGTGTTTTTAGCCCTCGCCTATGCATAAACCAGGCATTTCGGCACAACGTAACAAGATATCGGTGTAAGTGCTGGAACCTTTTTCCAACAACGACCGTTCCATGGCCACCAAGAAGAGGTTAAAGCTAAATGCTTCATTTCTTCGCCATTAATTGTGATCAGAATTTGTTGAACGTGTCTTACTGAGAACTTCAAATTAAACTTGAAAACATCAAATTTGAGTGGCTTTTTTTTACATTTAAAAAAAATGTTAGTTTTAAACAATCTTTAAGTCGAAGGCCTTATTTAATTTTTGCTATCTTTCTTTTCTTTTTTTTTTTTAGAAAAAAAAGTTTAAATTGTCCTTACTATGAATGGAGCTTTTTAAGACAACACCCTATCATTTTATTTGACTTTTTTGCCCATTCTCTTTTGGGTCGAGCTGTTGGCTCTTAAGACCCGGTTCAATCTATCACAAGTGAGACTCATCAAGCAACCGCACCAAATAAAACCCCGTCTAACTCGGAGTAGCCACATAATCCGTTTAGTACATGGGCCACCGTCTCTTCGGGGTAGCCACACAATCGACATGCAACTTCCCTTATGTTGTAAAATTTATACAGGTAGCTTCGTATTAGACAATAATCAGTCCTCATCCGTGTTATGAGTGTCTGATTAAGTTCAGGTTTCCACCAGGTGTCGCTCTTACTTGGTCCCAGCATTTTCTGGTATACCTTCCTGGCTGTATTCTCTTTTGCCCAGCCCCCAAGCCATTTCTCTCGGAAATGGTCCTTTAGCCATGACCTGACCATCAGTTAGGTCATAATCTTCTCGGGTTGGGGCTGAGCTGCACCTGTCTTCGCTAGTGTATTGACCCTGTCTGAGTGTGCCTCGACACAGTCACATCGATATACCGTAGGACTACTGTGCCGCCACGTGCCAAGATTTCACCTATCTCCAGAATGACACTCACCATATTGGACTCCAGAGAGGATCAACCCACGGTCTCGAGCGAAATCCGAGAGTCGGTGACGACTACGACGGTTGGGAAAACCTTTCTCTTTGCTAGACCCCTTTGAATCGCCTCAAGTTCAGCGTCGTGATTACTGTTTGCGGATCCACACGGCCCCGACATATGGATGCTGTCGGGTCCAAGTTGGAAGTAATGAATTAGTACACCGTGTCTACTTCTGCCTTCTGCCGTCTATGAAATGTGTGCCGTCTGTAAAGACTTTTACCACACTGTCGCCAAAGGCTTCGATCGTTCACAGAGTCTCGTTTTGCAAAAGCTCGACGGGACTGGCTTTTGTCACAACATAATTTGCCAGTGTCAAATGTAGTTCATGCGGGTCAAAGCTTTCAGGTGTTCCTTGAGCCGGAACCAGTTGCATGCATTCCCTGTGTTTTGATAGGGGGACTGAATCTTCTAGTTCGTGGACCGCATGCACGAAGGATGGTCGTTTCAGTCGTGTCCTCCTAACCCATCGTTCTTGTATTTTAATTTTTTTGCCTTTAGAAATAATCTGGCATCTGCATTTTTACATTTCTTTAGTTTTTCATTTTATTATTTTGGCGCACGTGAGAGAAGAGAACTGCAGTAATCAATACGAACATAAGCACAGACTAGAGTTTTTATTGCACTAACTATTTTAAGTAATGACGTATTTTGCTGATCTCACGAATTGCAGTATAGGCAGAGAGACAGATGTGACTGATTAAGTAGTTGGTTGACATTTTGTCACAAATAATGTACCGAAGATTCCGAGACGATGTTTTGAACAGTATTTAAGAACCAGCCACCTAAATAGAATTTGGAAGAGACAAAAAACAGCGAGATTTCTAACATAATAATAATAATGCTTCTGTCTTATCATCATTGAGTTTGAGCTTGCTGACGGCATCCAAAACTTTACCTAACCAACGCACTCCTGCATCAATTTGACAGTGAAGTCAATATAAGGGGATTTTAGAATATACCTTTTTTTACAGTCAAATTGTATGTTTGAAAACACGATCAGTGCAAAAAATCATAGAGTTAACATCTAAGCTAGATGAAGATGGACTGCTAATATTGAACACATTAGTACATTTCTTTATTGATTAAATCGGTAGGCCGTACGATATTGAAACTGGCAGTGTCACAATCCAGCTTGCAACACTATAAAAACGTTTCCTGTGAGTAATCATAGAGTACACAGAAGGAGTGACGATATGACTCAATTTGTATAATCATATAAATTTCCAATACAGCTTGCAGAGTCCACTTATCCAGGAAACAAAATTTTACTTTTTGCTCATTTAAAATTATAAAACAAAATATATTCTGTCGAAAATTGTCATTTCTTAAATTGTAGGTAACAGACGTGACAGGTAAAAAATAATTTACTGCATTAGAAATAGCTTACAATGTTAAATAATGTCTTCTTTTTTGCTACTGACGATACTCCGGCAATGGTAGGGATATACCGAGGCTTAAAAAAAAGTTTGTACCTAAATATTTTCAGTACATTCACCGACATCACTTACGTTTGCATGAATTAATAGAGTATGCCATTGGAGCAGCTAATAAAATCCTCTTCTTTTTTTTCTGCGTTCTCAAAATCTTTTTCAAGGAGCATTCCCACTACAAGCTATATATATGTGATGAACTGCGCTGTGGCTGACAATTGGTTCAGTCCACCATACAGATACAGTTTATCGCCGAGGGTAGCTTCCTAATGCCAAATGCTTGTTCGGGTATGGTGATACAGAGGTCAGTTTTGCTGCACGTGTTTCACATTTTATAAATTTGTCCCGCAGGGGCACATTTCGCTTTCTCCTATTCAAAGTTTGCGGAACATGTGCTCCCACAGTTTGTTATGGTCCGTCCTTAGGCTGAATATGATGTTTTGAGATTATCGACGAATCGAAGGAATGTATCGCTTTTTGGTTAGTTTCCTTTCAGCTCGGACCATCTTTCTGCTTCATTGCTTTTGAGATACGCCTTTTTTTCTTTGGGATGCAGGGGTTGATCTATCTGGATTTGTTTGCTTCCAGATTTTCTCAGGGAGTCCACCGTATCAATTCCTTCAAGTTCTACATGACCTGAGATCCGTTGAAGAATAAGTTCTTTTGTAATTTTACGTAGTTTCAGTAGTGTTATTTCAGTGACTGATTGATCGAGTTGTTTGGGTTTTGGAGAGACTGGAGCATTTTTTTTGCATCAGTGAGGATTACAATCTGGCTGTTTTCGGAGTGGGGGTGGCTTGTTAGAATTTTGGTAGCATGCTCTAGTGCTTTTCTTTCTGCTCTTGTGCTATATGAGATGTTCCAATGACAGTTGCTTTTTCAGGGTTTTATCCATTAGTCAATTCGATAAGGGTGCTGGCTCCTCCATTTTTGTGGGGTATTTTTCACTGAACAGCAATTGGTGTAGACACTTATCCATGAATTTTCAGGGTATTATTCTTTAATGAAGTTTTAAATGTTTTTCCATCCGTATGTCAGCTGTGTAGTAAGATTTTATTCCTGTGTTGCTTAAAATTTAGATGTGGACTTGGATCTCAAGGGGGGGGGGCAAGTGGCTGTGATGTTGACTCGCTTCAATCACTAATATTATCAAGTTTATGATTACTTTTCAGAAGATTTGTATTTTGTTTAAAATTTGATCTATGGACTCTTTTAGTAGAGTGGGATTTTTTCAGCTTTGGTTTTAGAGGTTGATGTCCTTATGCTTCTAATTTGGTGAATTGTGTTATGGTTTTTGTTTTTCGTCTAACTTACATAGATCCTATGGTAGCTAAGTGTTCCATGGCTCTGAATGGGTTAGTTTGTATTGCTCCTGTTATTGTTCGTAGCCCTAGGTTTTGAACTTTGTCTGTTTTTTGGAGTTCCGATTTGGCTGATGTGCCCAACAATGAGGCTTCAAATTCTAAGGTAGGTTTTATACAGCTGATGTATGTTTTCTTCAGGATGGAGTAGTTTGCACAATAGTGTGAGCCAGCTAGTTGTTTCATCAGTGCCAGTCTTTGTATTCCCTTTATTGGTGCATTTTGTATTTAGAATCTTGAGGCTAGTTTTTGGGTCAAAAGTAACTCATTATATTTATATATTTAACTTTGTTCACGTAAATGCCTAGCATTGTATCATATATCTATGCCTCAACGACTTACCCACCTGGTCATCTGCCTGGTTTCGTGTTACTTTAAAGAAATAAAAATAAAAGTCCCATTTTAGGCATTATAAAAAAATATGGTTCTTTCAAAAGAGGATTTTTATTATATCATGTATCAAAAGGTTATCCCATGGTATAAAGAAAGCACCAGTGACGTTTCTTATCCTTTTTTTCAATTCCCCTTGTGTTCTCTTTTTAAGATCCCACATTATCATATTATTGGGCTCTCATAATATCCAGCCCGTGGCCTCTAATGATATCAAGCCCATGGCCTCTAATGATATCAAGCCCATGGTCTCTAATGACATAAAGCCCGTGGCCTCTAATGATATCGAACCCGTGGCCTCTAATGATATCAATCCCATGATTTCTAATAATATCAATTCCACGGCCTCTAATGATATCAAGCCCATGGCCTCTAATGATATCAATCCCGTGGCCTCTAATGATATTAAGACCGTAGCCTCTAATTATATCAATCCCATGGCTTCTAATGACATCAAGCCCGTGGCCTCTAATAATATCAGGCCCATGGCCTCTAATGATATCAAGCCCATGGCCTCTAATGATATCAATCCCGTGGCCTCTAATGATATTAAGACCGTAGCCTCTAATTATATCAATCCCATGGCTTCTAATGATATCAAGCCCGTGGCCTCTAATAATATCAAGCCCATGGCCTCTAATGATATCAAGCCCATGGCCTTTAATGATATCAAGCCCATGGCATCTAATGATATCAAGCCCATGGCCCGTAATGCTATCAAGCACATGGCCTCTAATGATATCAAGCCCATGGCCTGTAATGCTATCAAGCACATGGCCTCTAATGATATCAAGCCCAAGGTCTCTAATGATATCAAGCCCAAGGTCTCTAATGATATCAAGCCCGTGCCCTCTAATGATATCAAGCACATGGCCTCTAATGATATCAAGCCCGTGGCCTCTAATGATATCAAGCACATGGCCTCTAATGATATCAAGCCCAAGGTCTCTAATGATATCAAGCACATGGCCTCTAATGATATCAAGCCCAAGGTCTCTAATGATATCAAGCCCGTGGCCTCTAATGATATCAAGTCCGTAGCCTCTAATAATATGAAACCCATGGCCTCAAATGATATCAAGCCAATGGACTATAATGCTATCAAGCACATGGCCTCTAATTATATCAAGCCCAAGGTCTCTAATTATATCAAGCCCGTGGCCTCTTATGATATCAAAGCATGGACTCTAATGATATCAAGCCAATGGCCTTTAATGTTATCAAGCCCATGGCCTCTAAAGATACCAATTCCATGACCTCTAATGATATCAAGCCAATTGCCTTTAATGTTATCAAGCCCATGGCCTCTAAAGATACCAATTCCATGACCTCTAGTGATATCAAGCCAATGGCCTTTAATGTTATCAAGCCCATGGCCTCTAAAGATACCAATTCCATGACATCTAGTGATATCAAGCCAATGGCCTTTAATGTTATCAAGCCCATGGCCTCTAAAGATACCAATTCCATGACCGCTAATGGTATCAAGCTAATGGCCTTTAATGTTATCAAGCCCATGGCCTCTAAAGATACCAATTCCATGGCCTCTAATGATATCAAGCCAATGGCCTTAAATGTTATCAAGCTTATGGTCTCTCGTTTTTATATCCTTAGCAACCCATTTTATCATATACTTGGCCTCTCATCTCATTATATTCACTGTCTCTACTGTTATTATATACCTTAGTTCTCGTTTATCAAATTCATAGACTTTTATGCATTTTATGTCATCGGTCTCTCAAATCTTTCATATAATTGGCCTCTTATGTTTTTCATATCATTGGCCTTTAATGTTTCTCATATCAAAAGCCTCTAATGCTTCTCATATCATTTGCTTCTAATGATCTTCATATAATTTGCTTCTGTTTCTCATATTATTAGCCTCTAATGTCTCTCATATCATTAGTCTCTAATGTTTCTCATATCATACGCCTCTAATGGCTCTCATATCATTAGCCTCTAATGAGTCTCATATCATTTGCCTCTAATGTTTCTCATATCATTAGCCTCTAATTTTTCTCATATCTTTTGCTTCTATTGATTATCATATCATTAGCCTCTAATGTTTCTCATATCATTAGCTTCTAATGTCTCTCATATCATTAGCATCTAAATTTTCTAATATCGTTAGCCTCTAATGTTTCTCATATCATTAGCTTCTAGTGGCTTTCATAGCATTAGCCTCTAATGTTTCTCATATTATTAGATTCTAATGATTTTCAAATCAATTCCTCTAATATTTCTCATATAATTAGCCTCTAATGCTTCTCACATCATTGGCCCCTAATGTTTGTCATATCATTTGCTTCTAATGACTCTCATATCATTAGCGTCTAATATTTCTCATATCATTAGGCTCTAATGTTTCTCATATCATTAGCCTTTAATGTTTCTCATATCATAAGCCTTTAATGATTCTCATATCATTAGATTCTAATGTTTTTCATTTCATTTGCCTCTAATTTTTCTCATATCATTAACCTCTAATGGCTTTCATTAAATTAGCCTTTAAAGTTTCTTAAATCATTAGCCTTTAATGTTTCTCATATCATAAGTCTTTAATTTTTCTCATATCATTAGCCTCAAATATTTTCCATATCAATAGACTCGAATGGCTCTCATATCATTAGCGTTTAATGTTTCTCATATCATTAGATTCTAATGTTTTTCATATCATTTGCCTCTATTTTTTCTCATATCATTAGCCTCTAATGTTTTTCATTACATTGGCCTCTAATTTTCCTCATATCATTAGTCTCTAATCTAATTTTTGTCATATCATTAGCATTTAATGTTTCTCATATCATTAGATTCTAATGTTTCTCTTATCATTAGATTCTAATATTTGTCATATCATAAGCATCTAATGTTTCTCATATCATTTATCTCTAATGTTTCTCATATCAGTTGCCTCTAATGTTTCGCGTATTATTGGCCTCTAATATTTCTCATATAATTAGCGTATAATGTTTCTCATATAATAAGCCTCTAATGTTTCTCATATCATTAAGATCTAATGATTCTCATATCATTTGCCTCTAAAGTTTNTAATGTTTCTCAAATTTTAGCCTCTAAAGTTCTCATATCAGTGGACTCAAATGTTTCTCATATCATTAGACTCTAATTCTTCTTATATCATTGGCCTCTATTGGCTCTCATATCATTAGCCTCTAATGTTTCTTACATCATTAGCCTCTAATGGTTCTCATATTAATTAGCCTCTAATGTTTCTCATATCATAAGTGACGAATGTTTCACATATTATTAGCCACTAATTTTTTTAATATCATTGGCCTTTAATGTTTCTCATATCATTAGCCTCTATAGCTTCACATATTATAAGCGTCTACGATTTCTCATATCATTAGTCTCTAATGTTTCTAATATCATTAGCCTCTAATGTTTCTCACATAATTAGCCTCTAAATCTTCCTATATCATTGGCCTCTAATGGTTCTCATATTATAAACCTCTAATGCTTTTCATATCATTGGCCTCTAATCTAATGTTTCTCATATCATTAGTCTCTAATGGCTCTCATATCATTAGCCTCCAATGGCTCTCATATCATTAGCCTCTAATGTTTCTCATATCATTAGATTCTAATGTTTTTCATTTCATTTGCCTCTAATTTTTCTCATATCATTAGCCTTTAATGTTTCTCATATCATTAGATTCTAATGTTTTTCATTTCATTTGCCTCTAATTTTTCTCATATCATTAGCCTCTAATGTTTTTCATTACATTGGCCTCTAATTTTCCTCATATCATTAGTCTCTAATCTAATTTTTGTCATATCATTAGCATTTAATGTTTCTCATATCATTAGATTCTAATGTTTCTCTTATCATTAGATTCTAATATTTGTCATATCATAAGCATCTAATGTTTCTCATATCATTTATCTCTAATGTTTCTCATATCAGTTGCCTCTAATGTTTCGCGTATTATTGGCCTCTAATATTTCTCATATAATTAGCGTATAATGTTTCTCATATAATAAGCCTCTAATGTTTCTCATATCATTAAGATCTAATGATTCTCATATCATTTGCCTCTAAAGTTTCTCATATCATTAGCCTCTAATGTTTCTCATATCATTAGCCTCTAATTGCTCTTATATCATTAGCCTTTAATGTTTCTCAAATCATAATACCCAATAATTCTCATTTCATTAGCCTCTAATGTTTAACATATCATAAGCGTCTAATGTTTCTCATATCATAAGTGTCTAATGTTTCTCATATCATTAGCCTCTAATGTTTCTCCTATCTTAAGCTTCTAATGTTTCTCAAATTTTAGCCTCTAAAGTTCTCATATCAGTGGACTCAAATGTTTCTCATATCATTAGACTCTAATTCTTCTTATATCATTGGCCTCTATTGGCTCTCATATCATTAGCCTCTAATGTTTCTTACATCATTAGCCTCTAATGGTTCTCATATTAATTAGCCTCTAATGTTTCTCATATCATAAGTGACGAATGTTTCACATATTATTAGCCACTAATTTTTTTAATATCATTGGCCTTTAATGTTTCTCATATCATTAGCCTCTATAGCTTCACATATTATAAGCGTCTACGATTTCTCATATCATTAGTCTCTAATGTTTCTAATATCATTAGCCTCTAATGTTTCTCACAATATTAGCCTCTAAATCTTCCTATATCATTGGCCTCTAATGGTTCTCATATTATAAACCTCTAATGCTTTTCATATCATTGGCCTCTAATCTAATGTTTCTTATATCATTAGTCTCTAATGGCTCTCATATCATTAGCCTCTAATGTTTCTCATATCATTAGCCTCCAATGGCTCTCATATCATTAGCCTCTAATGTTTCTCATATCATTAGCCTCTAATGTTTCTCATATCATTAGCCTCTAATTTTTCTCACAGTATTAGCCTCTAATTCTTCTTATATCATTGGCCTCTAATGGCTCTTTTATCATTGGCCTCTATTGTTTTTCATATCATTAGCCTCTAATGTTTCTCATATTATAAACCTCTAATGCTTTTCATATCATTGGCCTCTATCTAATCTAATGTTTCTCATATCATTAGCCTCTAATGTTTCTCATCTCATTAGTTTCTAATGGTTCTCATAGCATAAGCCTATAATGTTTCTCATATCATTAGCCTCTAATGTTTCTCATATCATTAGCCTCTAATGTTTCTCATATTAAAAAACCCTAATGCTTCTCATATCATTGGCCTCTAATGTTTTGGCATATCTTTAGCCTCTAATGTTTGTAATATCATTTGTCTCTAATCTAATGTTTCTCATTTCATTTGCCTCTAATGCTTCTCATATCATATGCCTCTAATGATTCTCATATCATTAGCCTCTAATGTTTCTCATATCATTAGCCTCTAATGTTTCTCATATCATTAGCCTCTTATGTTTCTTATATCATTGGCCTTTAAGGTTTCTCTTATCATTGGCCTATAATGTTTTTTCATGTCATTTGCCTCTAATGTATTTTTCCTACCGATAGCCTGAAACGACCTTTGGTTTAACCGGCATGATCGAACTGTCTGGGGTCGAATTGTCCGGGGTCGAAGTGACCGACCACCTGTATTGGTATTCATACTTATTGCCAGCGTTGTTGCTGTTAAATTAAAAAAAAAAAAGAACAATACTTTTTAAAACGTAAATCAATTCAAATAGCTAGGATCACTTCCAAATAAAACAATGAATTATTAATAAAAAAAAAAAAAAAAAAAAAAAAAAAAAAGAGTATCAGCCGGGAACAGAGCATATTTTAGTAGCCAGCAAATCATTAAAAACAAAGGCGTTACAAAGAAAACAAAACAAAGAAAAACTCTTTTTTAAACGATCATCAGACCAGCTAAAACATATTTAAGTAAATCTTTGAACGATAACTCATAAAACCTATTAAATATAAGGAAGAGGAAAAATTGTGATAGACATATCGTTTCTCTCTTTGATTATGACGATTCTGATTTATGATTATTCTCTGCTTGTATTTTACTCGCACAAGTTGTTGCTCAGAGTCAGCATCTGCTCCTCGATAACTTCTTACGTCAAGTAAATGGCATCAATGTCTCCTATCAATTAGAACATTGTCAATTTAGTTGTGGGTGACTCCATCCAGTGGATTTTTGTTACATTCTTGTGTTGAAACTTATTGCATGCTCACTTACATTACTTTAACTAAAGCAAAGTCTATATTTCAATCTCATGTCATTTTAATTGGACTCATCGTGAAAGCTTTTCTTGCCAATAGTTGGCATAAACACATTTTCCCTGTAATACACCCAAGTACATATCAATGGGCCTTAGAAATATATATACATCTAGGCACTGCACACATTGTGGATTTACCCAAATCAATTAAGACCTGTTTAATTATAGGGACCTGATCAGCACAAACTTTTATAGGGTTTTGGCTAATTCTAATATAAAAAATCCCTAGATAAATTCAGAACTGCCACAAAAACCCATGAAAAATAAAAAATCTAATAATACTGACAATCATAACACTCTTAAAAGTCTAATAATTAATTTTCAAAGCATTAAAAATAAAATTCCAGATTTAGAACTTCTTATAAAAACAGTAGAACCAGACATAATTGCTGGTTCTGAAACTTGGTTGAACCCCAACATATATAACTCTGAAATTAGAGCAGTAATTATAATATATTTAGAAAAGATAGAACAGACAACCATGATGGCGTCCTACTTACAATAAAATCAACTCTAATAGCCGAAGAAATTAACACACAACCAAACTCTAATATAGAATCTGTTGTTTTTTTTTCTTTTTTTGAAAAATAGTTACACCAAACTCATCACCCTTTATTGTAGGCAGTATATATAGGCCACCAAATACAAACAAAGAATACATGAGGAGTCTCTGCAGTCAACTAATTTCTATTAAAGAAAATCATAAAAATGCTGTAATTTGGACAATGGGGGACTTAAATCTTTCAGATATAAATTGGAAAAACTATACAATTGATAGCCACCAAAATAATAAAGAAATTAATGAACATTTCTTAGACACTATAAACAACATAAACCTAGAACAGATTGTAAAAAAAGTAACTAGGAAAAACAAAATACTAGATTTATTGCTAAAAAACAGACCAGGACTAGTACTAGACTGCACAATAATTCCTGGGCTGTTTGACCATGATATTGTTAGGGTAACCAACACAATAAAAACTAAAATAAATAAGATGCTAAGAAGAACAATATATCTTTGGAATTAATGCAACTTAATAAAATTACACCATCAGCTTCTAATTTCAACACAATTTCCTAAGTAAATTCAGCATAGTTAGCCCCGTAGAAGAAATATGGAAGGAAATAATAACAAATCTAAAAATCATAGTGAATCAGAATGTTCCAACAAAAATAATTTCAAATAGTATTACGAAATGCTTGTTTAATTTTAAATTAAAAAAGTATTGCAAAATAAAGGAGAATTTTTACAGAAATTTAAGGCTACCAATTTAGAAAGGATACAAAAAAAATACTTTAAAATTTAATACTTGACTCAAAAACTTAGCCGTAACCTCCAAAATAATTATAAAAACAATGTGATAACTAAAAATAAAAAAAGGAGCCTTCAGGTATAGCCACACTAAAAGGCTCAAATAATAAAACCTATAATGATAGTGAGACTAAAGCTAATATCCTTAACACATATTTTGCATCAACATTTTCTGCCTCAGGTGACAAGGAAATTTCAATAAATTAAAATAAATTGGAAGAAATAGGTAACATAACTGTAGATGAGATATGCATATATTCAATCCTAAAAAACTTAAAAATAAACAAAGCTACTAACCCAGATGAATTGCCTGCCAGGTTATTAAAAGAATTAAGCAATGAACTGTCCCCAAACCGTGTAGTTCTTTTTCAAGTCTTCTTAAACCAGGGTAAAGTGCCCCAGGATTGGAAATTAGCCAATATAACGCCACTCTTTAAGAAAGGTGATTAGTAGGACCCTGGTATATACAGACCTGTATCACTTACTAGTATCACCTGTAAATTACTGGAACACATAAGATATAGCAGAATAGTTAATTATCTTTACAAATATAATGCCCTATGCCCACACCAACATGGCTTTAGAAACAACAGATCATGTGAAACACAAAAGAGAGGCCTAATAGATGATCTATCAAATGGCTTAGATAATAATGATCAAATAGATACAATATTACTAGACTTCTCAAAAGCATTTGACAATGTTCACCACCTTAGTTTACTTAAAAAACTTTAATACTTTGGAATCTCAGGTCCTTTTCATCACTGGATCCAAGATTTCCAATTGGGTAGGGAGCAAACTGTAATAATTAATGGATCTAAATCTACAACAATGAAGGTTAACTCAGGATCTCCACAAGGAACTGTCCTAGGTCCCTTACTATTTTTAATTTATATAAATGACTTACCCAACAATACCTCAACAGGAATTAAATTTAGGTGTTTTGCTGATGATTGTATAATTTATGGAACAATCAAGTCAGAACAAGATAGCAATGTTTTACAAAAAGACTTAAATGAATTATAACATGGGAAACTAACTGCAGTATGTCCTTCCACCCAGAATAATATCAACTGCTAAGAGTAACAAAGAAAAAGAAACAAATAAATTCAAAATACTTCATTGATGGAAAAGAACTAACCCAAACTAAAGATGCGAAATACTTGGGAGTCATAATAAATGAGGAACTATCTTTGAATCCCCATGTCAATGAAGTTATTAAAAAATCAAACAAAACCTTAGCCTTTATAAAAAGAAACTTTTACAAATGTAACAAAGATATAAAACTAAAATTCTACGTCACCCTGGTGAGACCAATACTAGAATATGCATCTTCTGTATGGTACCCATCCACCAAAGAAAATTTTAATCAGTTAGAACAATACCAAAAAAAGAGCAGCCTGATTCATTACTGGAGAATATTCAAAACTGACAAGAATAACACCATTAATTAAATCATTAAACCTTGAAACACTAGAGGATAGATGAACCAAGAGTAAATTAGTAATTATACATATGGAAATAAATTTTAATTTAGAAATACGACACATAGATAACTTAATACAACCCTCAAATAGACATAACGAACAAAATACCTTTCTTATTCCATATGCAAGAACAAACACATACAAGTTTTCTTTCTTTCCGTCCGTTATTCGGGCGTGGAATGGGTTGCCTGAAGTAACCAGGAAAGCTCACATTTTATCATCTTTTAAAACTCGAGTAAGAAAACAGGACTAAACCCAAACCATAGAAATACGTAGGACGCAATAATCTTCTTTACAGAAGGAGCGTCTGTAACATAAAAGTTAAGATAAGATAATGTTGTGTTGGCTTTGACCACCTAGTTTTGTTTTGCCCCACCCACTCTCTCCTTTCCTATATAGGCTTGCTCTGCTCTCTTTCAGCTTTATTTTCATAGACTCTTTGTATTCCAACGCGGCTAAGTTTTTATTTTTCATTCTCGTTTTATTGTGTATTGTATGACCGTTGAAAAAGGCTCTTTGCCGAAACGTACGCTGCTTTGTTACGTCCTGTCAGGCTAACCCTTACCGTGAACAAATACCTATATGACATGATGATTCAAACGTGTGTTTTATTTGCTAGTAGTAATTTATATTTCTGTTTCACATTTTTTTAATAAAAGTATTGTAAGGGAATTATTAAAAATTAAATTTATATAGAATCTAGGTTTTATTGTTGTAAAGTAGCACAAATTAAAATACATTTTTTAAATTAAAATGTTACGCCTATCCAATTAAGTAATGTGCAAATAATTTGCATTATGAGAAGAATATGAAAATATTGAAATTTCTCCGTTTATTAGACTAAAATAGGCATAAATATTTAAATCTGAAGAAATAACTTGTAAAACGAGATCAGTTGCTGGAATTCTACCTGATTCAATGCAAACTTTTTCTTTTGTATGTTTTATGTTATCTCAAGTTACGGGAACTTTTTTAAAATTGTTTTTTTTACAAATTAAATCAAACCCATTTTATGGAGCAAAGCGAAAAGCTAAATAAAATGCTGTTGTATCAGCCAAAACAATTTGTGAAGAAATATGAATGGTTAAAATTCAGAAGACGTAGTAATATCTTTATAACAAGAAGTGAAACGAGAATTGTTAATATCAATTAATAGTATATATAAGAAAATTAAATAACGCTTTAATCAGGTGCACATCAATTGCACATCATGGCAAGAAAAGACCATGTAAGGCACTAAATGAAAAATTTGCACATCAAATAAATTACTATTTTATCAGTTATAAAGAAAATTTCAATATTGAAAGAAAAAGGATCCAGGTTTTTATAGCTATATCTACACTACTAAAAGAGGCATTACGTTAGAAAAGCGGAGTGTGTGGACCCTTTTATCTATTAAAATATATTCACCAGTCTAGATAAGAAAATTATGTACTCAACAGAGCAATGGTAATTTTGCTCAGAATTTTCTCAACAATTGCTATAAATGTTGTGAAAGGAGCTTCTGCAAACTGAACTTGATTGAAACTAATATCTTCGTTCCACTATGAGTGATTTAAGACCATAAAATCATGCAATATTACCATAGAACGAGATATTACGAATACTTTAAAATTTTGATACAACTTTTTTTTATTTGGAAATTTAGTAAAGTAAATTTATAAATATGTTTGTATACTAATATATACAATTTCTTTGTAAAAATCATTTATCTACAAATACAGAATAAAAACATATTTGATAATGTTTTTGGAATATGTGTTGCTTATGGGGTGCGGGTGGACCGGCAACCTCAGTAACTTTCTTGTTGCCTTTAAAAAAAAGTATATTGTATTGTATAAGTATGTCCATATAGGTATATCATTTTATGCTGCCTCTTTTATTACTGCTTACATAAAAAGGGCCTGCAATGGTAAAAATGTTCCCCATCTTTACTTTGCTTCAATGACAAATATTTATTAATTTTTATTAATTTATTTATAAAAATCCATCATGTGATTGACTTAAGGGGTAATCAATAAATTATTTCACGCCATTTGGGCAAACTTTTGACCCCTTCCCCATCGTCAAACCTCGTCGTAAAAACTTAGACATTTTTTCAATATTTCATTACAAAGCATTGGTTACCACCCCCATACAAAAAGTATTTTCTATTTGAAAATTAGCATGTTTCAAATATTTTTTTTGTGAAAAGCTGCACTATTACATCGTTACACGAGTGAAGTCATGTAAAACGTCAATAAATAAAGTGTAATTAATCAAATATTTAAACGGAACTTTTATTTAAAGTTACACGTTTTTTTACGTGACGTCACATTTATTAAATATCATGGGTTACAAATATAGGAATTCCCACACCCCGGAGCATGACGTCATTTATGGTTGTAGTCTAAAAGGGCTGCAAAGTGGAGACCGCCCCGGGCGTCAAAGGTTCTAGCTACGCCACTGCATAGACGTGTGTTGCCTAACATTGCATTGCATAAAAATGTAAGATTGATCGAATGTACCATAAATTAAATAAATTCACTTTTAGTTTAACATCATTTATTTTTACGTCGCCGTCTGCAATTGTTCATCTCCAGATGTCCAGTCATCGACGACCACAACCCTCTCCCTTTTTACAGAAATGCTTGTTCAGTAACGTTCAGACCAAAAATTTGTTTAGCGCGGTGCGTATTAAATTAAGCTTAATCAATAATTTTAGTTATATCTCATAAATAGGCGATTTATAGTCGAAAACTTAGTTTTTAAGGTTTGTATAATTGTATAAGTTATGTGTCTCGTCAGTGTCTTTACTTTTAACTATCGGCAATGTACTTAGAAAATGTTTCTGGTTCAGGCACATAAGTAAATTTCTAATCACTGTAGTATATATGATATGTCTCGTCGTTGACTCTATGTTTAATACTATGCAATGCATGTAACAGACATGTACTGTGTGTTTGCGTAAGTTTATTTTGAATATTTATATCACACGGTACGCCTCTGACGCCTATGTTCCCAAGGAGCATGGGAGCTAGCCTGCATTTATGGACAGCATTAAGTAAGTCTGCCAGGTCCACAGGGACATAAAATATGTTCCACGTTCACACCTCATGTTCAGAGGTATCGATTCTATTTAGTAATCGTAGCGCCAAATACTTAAATGTGCAATAACGACTGGAATGAATTATATAATTTTTAAGTATAATCATGTACTTATTTTCAATCCCTTAATATAATGGAAAAATATATTTCAAAAACATGATATTATCAATGAAATATTATTAGAGCAGTATACGTCACAATCCTTAAACTATATGACTATAATAATTTGTTTTTTTTTTCCTACTTTTTATGTTAAGTGTGGCGAACCCAGAGACATGCTGGGGTACTGCTCCGTAAACATTATAAAATTATTATTATCATTATGGAAAATACAATTTTTTAGAGAGTATTTAAAACATATTAATACATATAACTTCCTGTTTATACCAAGGTAAAAAGCTCAGATGACCACTTCGCAATTATAATAGATAACTTAATGACAATTCATTCGAAGCATCTGTTAATTGGACATGGTGGTATTTTGGCAGAGCGCTCGACTTGCTCGATGGTCACGAGTTCGAATCCATGCGAAGGAAGGGTTTTTTTTCTAGGGGCCTAGGGCGTTCCTGAGTCGTCCAGCTCTGAATGGGTACCTAACGCTAGTTAGGTGGCTGTTTAATGCGTGGAACCCTCATGCCGTGGTCTGTGAACTGTGCATCACTTACCACCTTATCATCCTTCACGTTCTGTGGACGCAATTATCTTCTACAAAGTAGAAGTGTCTGTGTATATCTAAGATAAGAAAATAAGATAATTGCAGTCAATACATTGCTATTTGTTTTGTAGAACATGTCTAATTAAACTTTTCTAATTTTTGTAATACTGAGATAAATATAGTTTTTTTTAAAATGACTATATATATATATA
>MUZC01000082.1:1684255-1704845 GCA_002072015.1 Radix auricularia | reverse complement strand
TTTTTTTTTTTTTACAAACATTAGTGTGCAGTATCGAAAAGCGGGAATCAATACTCCAATCTGATATGCAGATTCAAATAGTACATAAATCTCAGCATTTAAGAAGTTAATTTTGTTCTCTTGCACTTGTTAGAGAACAGAGAACGATAGAAATAAATAAAAAATAATAATAGCCATAAAATGTATCCTTTTAAATTAGGGCTGCGGAAATTACCGATTAATTTCTCGATTAATCGGTAAATTATTTTATCGATTAAAATAAAAATAGTGATTCTTTTTTTTTATATATAAGTTAGATTAATTTAAAGATAATTAATAATAGTTCTTTTCATAGCTGTGTAGTTTAACGTACAAACTTTTCCTATATGGGAGTTCAGAAAGAGTAAAAAATAACCTGTTTATAAGGACAATGATATTTTTAAAAAAACATAGTTTTTAACTATTTAACAATAACAAACTTTAAATTCATTGACATTTTATTAAACTACTTATTTTTAAATATATCCCCTAACATGTTTTAAATTTAATTATATTAGATATTTAGGTTATGGGCATTTAAAAAAATGCAATAAAAAGGCACAAAATATGAAGGAAAACGAAATAGTAAAAAAAGAGATTATGAGTCCTTAGAAGAAAAAATCATAGCTTTCTAAGCTCTTGGGATAAATAGGTGATCTGTATGTTTTTACTAATCATCAAACAATTTCTATACAGCTGTATGATTTTTATATTTATTTAATTAATTTGAAATTTTCATTCAAGTGCCTCAACTTTAATACGCTATTTAACTTCTTTTCAGTGCTTACTGTTTTAAAAATAACTTAATGCCTATATTAATCGCTTGTTTCTATTAATTCCCTTGAAATTTTTAGTTTAATGACGTCATACATCTTTATTTTTAGCTTAACAAAATTATCGATTACTTAATCTGTAATTTTTCAAAAGTTAACTATTAAATTTAATTTAATCGACAACAGCCCTAATTTAAATACTTATGTCTTTTCACCGAATACAAGACACCGATTACTAACTATCCGATACCGCCTAAACAGTGAAGGTGACAGGCAATCAATGGTTTTAACTACTTTCTCAAATCGAAATTGAATGACACATGATGTCTGGCTGGTGCAAAATTGTTATTAACTGTTGGCAGTTGGCTAGTGCTAGTCGTTGGCCCTATGATAGCTTTCATGTTTTTAACGTGGTCACTTAACTTCTGGCATTGTCTAGAGTCAAAAGCTCAGTGCGTGCTGAAAAACAAAAAACTTTTAAACTCTAATACTTTTTTTCGATCTGGATTTATAATCAAGAATTTCAATTTATATATTTTTAAAAATAATATTTAAGAATCCGTTTTACTAAGTAATGAATGGCGCACTGTCTATAAAGTAATTGCCTAAAATTCATACTTGTATAGAAAAGTATGATATTTGTTTAAATTATTTGAAAAGCGGAGATGTCGTCACAAGTAATGTTACTGTGGATCTCTTTCGGTAAGCACCAATCTCTCATTGTCTAATTAGTTTTATATTTCAAACACTTTTTACTTGTAATTTTGAAAGTTTTAGTCTTTTACTTACTTTTTTAATCATTGAATAATTTCAAACAATTTTAAAGAATGTAACGTATAAAACATTATTCAAAATTTCTTTTCTTTATTACATAAGTATATCAAAATTTTAGAGTTTAATTTTAGTTTTAAATGCAATATATCTATAACAATCTTAATTTTATAGAAATTAAAACGTTGAAGAGATCTTCTTTAAGTTGTAAGGGATAATTATTGATGAGGTCATTTGCTTTATGACTGTACAGTTTTGGGTAATTTCTAATTTCAGCACAATTTATTTTTCAAGTAAATTAAAATTTAAAAAAATTCAATTTAACTTACTATGAAATATATTTTAGAATTAAAAAATTATATGATTTTCCAAATAAACTGCTGTTTGATAATTGATGCGAAATAAAAAAATGTATATTTTATGCATCTTCTGTGATTTACGGCGCCATTATTGCATGACAATTGAGAAATCCCTTTTATTAAAAACATTTTTTTGTTGTTGCCCAATGGGATATTTTGGTTCATCAAGCTTAGTTGAGAAGGCGGCACTCCCATTCGTAAATAACTAAAATTAAAAAATAATATTTATAACCTTATTACAAAATTGGAAAAAAAAATCATATATTTTTTTTAAATTCTAAAAATAAAACTGTCGAGATGTATGTTTTTTGTTATGTATTACAATGACATATCCATAAACAGGATAATACGTCAATGAAATTGCTGCGAAGACGGTGCTCAACTTAAAAGCTAGCAAGAGATTTTTTTTTTTAAAAATGATAATAAAACCATAATTTGTCAAAAAGTTTTTAAACAAAAAATAACACTAAAAATCAAAGATATTTTGGTATTTTTCGGTTAATAATATTGGACAATAATGCAGGACATGACATTTTACACGCAAAGTTTATCAGAATATAATGTAACATTATTTTCTTTTTTTGAAACAACCTCGGTTTCTGTTAGGATAAGCCTCTTTAATGGGGTGGGGTGGGGGCGGAGGTGGGTGGGCGGTGAGGTCAACTTCTACTGACGTAACTAAAATAGAAATACGGCGGGCGATGTTTAAAACCCCGTTACATCATATACACGTTATCTCGTACGATTGGTTCTCAAACCATTTAGAATATAATCCTTTTCCATAAAAAATAAATAACAGTGTCCCTGTATTTTTTAAAAATAGATTGTTAT
This sequence comes from Radix auricularia, assembly GCA_002072015.1. Lineage (NCBI taxonomy): Eukaryota > Metazoa > Mollusca > Gastropoda > Lymnaeidae > Radix > Radix auricularia. Next base: position 1,702,093 of record MUZC01000082.1, on the reverse strand, counting down.
AAATCGTCTCTAATTAATTGTATGCTCTATACCTCCTTACAGTTTTTTAAAGCTTTTTTAAGTTAAGCGTATAGCACACATAGCATATGTTTCAAACCAAAAGTTTTATTTTGATAAAATTGTTATCGAACTATCAATGTGTGGTGGGTAAGACGTTACCGTGTGGAATCAGGTCTGGAAAACACCAAGCTAACGTACAAAATACAACAACTATACTGTTTGTGTCATCAGTACGCTTATATACGTGGACCACTTATATCTCATGAGTTCAAGCTTAATAGGTTCCACTTGAGGTTCCTGCGTCGCATCCTTTGCATTGCCAATTAGTGATGCACTGATGCGGGCCAATACCCAAAGCACGTTATCAATCCTTAGTGGAGGACGCCTGAGGTGGCTAGGATATGCAAAAAAGAATTAGCCCTGGTCGCGTCCCAAGAACCTCCTGTATGGATATCTGGCATCGGGAAAGAGGAAGACAGGTCGCCAACGTCCGCGGGTTAAAGATGTCTGCCAAAGGGACATGAAAGTAGCCAGAATACGCACTAGTGACTGGCTGTAAGGCAGAAACGTGACCTACGTGGCGAAAATTTGTAAATAAGGTTGTCATAGTACCCGAAGAGCGATGGGTTGAGGAGGCTACAGGCACAAGAACTAGGAGAAAGGCCAAAATATTTGAAAGCACATAACTCGTCTGAAAACGTGTGGTGAAGACTGTTGCTGTCACTCAAGGATAGGACAGCATAGCCGCACAAGAAAAGGGAATCAAAGCCATCGGTGATGCACCATCGTCTTGCGAGAGGATAGGATGCCCATAACTCGTCTGAAAACGTGTGGTGAAGACTGTTGCTGTCACTCAAGGATAGGACAGCATAGCCGCACAAGAAAAGGGAATCAAAGCCGTCGGTGATGCACCATCGTCTTGCGAGAGGATAGGATGCCGGCTATTGTTAGTAAATGCTTTCCAGACACTAAATAAGGACGCTCTTACTCATTAATACATGTATATTATAGAAATACGTTGATGAAAAGCTCTCCCTAGTGTCGGCCAAACACAGTGTATAGTTGGAAAGGAATTGTAATTAAGGGTGGGGGTCAATAACAACAAAAAGTGCGACTGTCTCCACGTTAACTCAATTTTATTTCCATACTTCGTTCTGATTGTTTGTGTTGGTTGTCTTCCCCCCCCCCCCGTTCTTTGCACTATCTTTGTTGAGCAAGTATGCGGCGTATGCTACAACAGGGGTCGTATCTAGTTTTTTTATCTCTTAGATTTTTTCAATTTAATTATAATGGACTTATAATTTAAACCTACTGATTGAAAAAAGGGGTTCGTAGTGATAAAAAGGTTGGGGACAACTCCCCAACCCCATACCATTCTTCAAAGCTATTATAGTTTTTCTTATTGTTTTTAATGAAGAAAGCGGGGTGAAAATCAAATGACAAAGACTTTAAAGAGGCCGTCCCTAAATAACGTTACGCAATATAAGCAATCTCCTCCTCGTTATACGCCCACCTCTGAAATATGACGTTATAAAGCTCCCCCCCCCCACACACAAACCACACACCAATAAAATCCGAATTTCCTAAGCATGTTTCAAATCACGTTATTGTCATCTACTCCAGGCTGCACTTCTATGTCTTGTGTAAGGTCACCTCGTCAAATTTTGATTTAAGTGTTGAAACCGAAACTCCTGTCCCGGCGAACGTCCGAGGCAAAAAACGTAAGGCCATCTCAAAAGTCAAAAAATTCATTATGCGCAATCAAGTGCAACTTTCATTTAAAGTAAAGCGTTTTGATGTTACGCATCCAGGGCCAGTCTTATTTTACTTTAAACCTATGCGGCCGCAAATGATTTCATAAATTTTATGGGCCCCATACTTTCATAGACCCCGGCCTATGTTAATTTTCTCTTAATATCCTTCTTAATTCATTATGCCTACCGAGACTGGGCCAGGGCAATCCACAGAATTGCAATAGCTAAGGTCGACCTTGGATGTCAACCCAGGCCCCTCTAGGTATTTCACGTCACTTATGTTCGGTCCCTAAGTGTCAATATTTAGCAACCATTAGAATCGTAAAACCATTTAGAAGAAATACACAACAAAAGATATTGTTTGTTTTCAAACATTTTTAAAAAAAAAAACTTAACTTGAACAGGCTTAAACACACCACCTACATCGTCACAATTGTGTAAACTCTACCCCGCCCCCCTGGGCAATTGACGTCATCTTTGTACAGTGTACAGCCCCATAGGTGTCATTATTCAACAATCATTAAATATAAATTGTATAAATACAAATTTACAAGAAAAACATTAAAAAAAAATATCGTTATCATTATATTATCAATGAAAAAACACAACTTCCCATGAATAGGTAAAAAATGTATCGATTAAATTTAATGAAAATATTTGCAATGATACAACCCGTTTTGTTAATAAATTAATAAATAAACAATTATTAATATTAAAAAATAGTCGCTTTTTACATTCAAACGCCTCCATTAAAAAAAATTAAAGTGTAAACTTTAAAAAAAGCTGTTTTATAAGGAAAATGATATCAACAATTAAACTTTGTTTTAACATAATTAACAATAACAAATTTAAAATTCAGTGACATCTTATATCTATATCATAAAAATGTAAATTGCCTGTTTTTGTTACTTCCCTTGGAATATTCATTTTGATGGCGTCATACATCTTATTTTTTTGTTTTAATCAAAATTATCGATTAATTATTAGGTACTTTTTCAAAAGTTAACGATTAATTTTAAAATAATATTAATTGTGGGGAACTTGGAAATTCTTAAGCGTAAATTACTTTACCGTCAGGTGACGCCTCTGAATCTGAGAAGTATTTAACTTACTGCTAACATGAAAATTTAGTTTGTTCTGAGGCTGTGAAATTATCTGGCTAAATGTGGTCAAAACTATAAACAAACAACGATTTCTGCTAGAATTCTGAATTTAAAACCAGTCTTTTAAAGTTTAAACCCCTTTAAAGTAATTAAAACACATGAAAAACAAATATTCTATCATTAAATATTTCTTTTAGTACTTATTGAATGTGTTTAAATTAGTAAAAATAAGAGATAATTTTTTTTTTCTATACAAAATAAACTGCGCTAAAATAAGAAATTGTTTAGCACACATCTTGTTTTAAACAAAGTATTTTACTTCTATTTTGTTTTCATTTTGTTTGTCTACATGTGTGTGTGTTCATTTTGACTTATGTCTGTTTAATTTAAAAACAAAAAAACATAAATACTATATTGCCAGTAATTTAACACGTTTTTTTCTGTGTTAATAATATATAACTTATCGCTTTGAGTTGAGAAATATGAGTAATGGCTCATAATAGCTCAATGGGCAAACACGCGTCAATATATGCCTTTTTCTAAATATTTGTCTTCCCATTGTATTCTATTGCCACAATATTTAAATAGAACGTCAAAAACAGCAATTCCATTTCTTTTGTCAATTTTTATTTCAAAGTAAAATGAAATTGAGCACATTTAATTAACACAAACTCACCATCATTTGATTTTTAATTTAACTGACATAATATTTCAATATTTAACATATCTATTCGACATAGATTAGTGTGCATTATTTTATAACATGGGGCCATCCATAAATGACGCAAGGCGCATTGAAGGGGAAAGGGGGCCATAGATTTGTGACGAGGTATTACTAGGGTTTAGAGAATGTTTAAGATAAGTGAAGTCACATCAGGGGCGGATTAAGACTGCACGGGGCCCCGGGATGCAATCAAACTGGGGCCCTATCCAGCCAGCGTCACGTAAAAAAATGATTGTTAACAGTTAATATAATACTGTAACTAAATATTAATAATGAAAAAACACTATCGCGAAGGAATAACTGTTTGAAGTTTTCACTGTATGTGAAAAGTAAAATTTAACATTCCACTGCTAGGAGTCGAACCGAAACCGCTTGCATCACGAGCCTATACTCTCTACACACGGCCAACGGAGTTTGTCTAAATTGAGAAATTTTAAAAATATAACCTATATTTTATAGTATGTTCTCTAAGTGAGCCAATGAAATGAAGCTTTTTAGATTTATTTAGACTATCAGGCCTGAATCATGATTAGTTTAAAAGATAATATTTATAAAGTTATTTAATTTATTATATGTTCAAGCATTCGTGCAAACATTTCTACACTTTTATTATAAATATAAACAGTTTATGGGCCCCCAGACCGTTGGGGGCCCCTGGCCTTAGCCCGTTCAGCCCCCCTTAATCCACTATTGAGTTACATCAATAAAATGCACCTCTTTTAGTAAAATTTCATCTTAATATCGCATAAATTGGATTTAATTTTTTTTACGTTTTCAATGGCTTCACGCGTTTGTGATATTAAAGTGCAGCATTACATCATACTTAAATGACAATTACTTGACATAGTACGCGCTCGTTTTCAAATAGGAAATGCGGCTTTTATGAGATTAGGGGGGGGGGTGGCAGACCAAACTTCATTTTACTTCATATTGTAGGGGAGCCTTATTTTTTGACAAAGTGTGACCAGTGGATGAGAAGAGAAATAAGCCAAAATTATTGCGTGACGTCGTTTACGTACGGCCCTAACGCACACTAATATCTTTATTTGCACAAGACACATCCTGGCATTTATTGTAACTACAACCGATGGGCGTTACACACCAAAAGTTATCAAACTTAAAAGGCAGGCGTTATTCACCTAGATGTGGGAATAATGTAAGCGTTATTCCTACAGCTGTGTGTATATTGTCAGCGTTATTCACACAGCCGCCTAAAAATGTGACAGGTGTAATGACTTTAAATTAAAGCTCCCGTCTTCAAAGCCTCGTTCGCAGTTCCTATGTCCTTTGATTCCCAATACTAGCACTTATCTATAGGTCGTTCGAGAAATGGCTATTAATATTGAATAGGCTTAATTTATAGCATAAAGCCTAAATATGAACATCATTAATCAATTAATCATTATAATAATAATGTCGATCTCAGTAGTAGTAGCTTTAATTTTTAAAAAAATAATTTTACTTGTCTTAGTGGTGTTAACCTTAACAGAAAAAATGTTCCATTACACGTACATCGTTATTAAGTCAAAGTTGGCGTCCATAAATAACCATGAACTTTATTAATCAGCATTCATCATGAAAAGACAGTTCATTTAGTTGGACAAAACTATATACTAATATTAATTCATAGTCATAATAATAGTAGGCGATTTGTTTCACAAAACTACCAACCTGTGGTTGGAATATTTTTTTTCAAAATTGTAATTGTTATAGTATATAGAGCTTATTAATTAATATTTTATATATATATATATATATAATATTGTAAAACTCCTTGTTTACTTTTAGGTTAATTGTCTCTATGTACTTGCACTCTAGTTCTCCATCTGCACACACTTGGTTACATTTTAAACACCAACGCAACGACTCAAGTACAACTACAATATTTCTTTATTTTCTTCTTTGTTTATTACCTGCTAGCTCAGGGATTATATCCAGCAATACGAAAAAAGGGTGTAACCCTGGTTCAGACCATTCCTCTAACGACGATCATGTAAGAGTGTTGGATTTAAAGATTAACAATTTTAATCGTTCAAATAGACACCAATGCGCACGCGTCACTGTGTCGATAACGGAGACGTTATTCACACAGCTTTATGAATAATCACTCCAAACTTAAAAACATATCTCTTTCAAGATTCTCTATCCTCTAAAATCCTGATAATGTTTATAGGCATTTTTAAAAATAGTATTCATGGCATTTACCTTGTTAACAAGAAACTTAACAAAAACTTATTATCCCTTCAAACTATCATTTACGTCTAAAGGTATTATAACACTTAAGTTGTATATTATCTGGCAATGCGAATTTTAAAAACTATTTACCCATTTCTGACGAATCCTAATTTTGCTTATATATATTCCTACCCCTACCATCACTCAAGGAAACTTGGGCTATAATGATTTTTTACAAGACAAGTTGTTAAATATGAGGTGCTCACTAAATGCTGAGCCCCCAAATGTTAACTAGTAATTGTTTAAAGGTAACACATATAAGTAATAGTCAACCCCTCTGTATAAACAACACAGAGAAAATGTTTAATATAGATGTATACATTAATACAATAAGAGAACAAAACACACGATACTCAATGTTCCATACATAGAAAAAACAATACAACTATCGATTTCTTATGCCCCAACTTCCCTGAGGTGAGTAAGGGTGGTCAAGCAGATATATGATTGACAGGTCTGCTTTGCGCTGCTACACCTATCACTTCGTTTTAAAGCGCAGCGTCTCCCAATTAGATCGTGCGATTCCCGACGTCAGTGCCTGGTCAGTTCTTGCTCTGTGTGCTGAGCGAACTTGGGTTGTTACAGCGCTGACCCTCTCGTTAAAGGTTCTCAAATGTTAGGCAAGGCCACCTTGTCACTTCCTCACTCCAGACTCCAGATATCAGCTTTTCTTCTACCTTGGATTCTCGCTTAGTGTTTTTTTTTGGTCCACCTACTAGCTTTCTTACAATTTTTCTATTATTCACTTAAACTAACTAATCCTTGGATACTACAATTTTATTTCAAATCCTTCTTTACTTCAACTTCTACTTTACTAGTCCTTAACTTTACTAGTAGGCCTTACTTTACTTCCATTCCTACTTTACCAGCAGCTTTTACTAATTTCCAACTTTACTAACTGCAAACAAAGTTCTCACCAGTCAACACCTTAGACCTGGTGCACTGTTAATCTTCTGAGAGAGAGAGAGAGAGAGAGAGAGAGAGAGACAGACAGACAGACAGACAGAGAGATCTGAAAGGTTTGGGACCAGTATTTAAGAACTCATGGCCACGCTACGTCTGCGTTCCCTACATTTGCTATTGGCTCCTTTCCTAAACTACAGCGTGGGTCAGTGAGCCGTTTTCATTTTGATTGGTCTGTTCGTATGTACCAACTGTTTAGCACGCGCTCACATGCATGCTTTCAAGAACGTTCAGCCAACTTCAAAGTGATAACCTATTACTAGTTTAAGATAGCAAGAAATAAAACTCTCCATAGTACCTCATCAATCTTTGTCCATCTCAAGGACAACGTTCCTGTTGCGTTGATGGACCTACCCTTAACCTTAACGATTCCAAATTTATAATGATTCTAAAATTTTGGGGAGGGATTCAACTCAAGTTTAAAATATAATATAAAATATACCATGTGATTGTAAAGATATATGTGTAAAACGAAATAAAATGACCAGCAGTAAACACCCACGAAACGTTTTCAAGAGTTAGTAATTGTTATTTTATCGCTATTTGTATCTTAATCAGTTATAATTGCTTTAATTTTAGTGATTGATTGTGGAAAATATATATTGAAATTATTCCAGGAAAGAATGTTTGCGTAATATTAAAGTAATACAATTGTTTTGTTTTTTTAAATATAGTCAATTCATAACTTACTATTTTTTTTTTAAAAAAAATTTTGTTCATTTTTTGTTATTTAATCAACAGCTTTTTTCAAGCTAACATTGACGTTTGCGGACAGATGCAAGTCAACAGCAGATAATTGCGCAGGAGCGGAGGAAATAAGGGATACATTTAAATCTAATGCCGACGATGGATGCTTTTCCAGTGGACTGAAGTTCGCAAATAGCAATGGCTTGAAGGTTCAAAACAAGCTCAGTGACATAAATGAATGCAATTCAACTGGTGAAAATTTTACAGCATTGAATATATCCAAGAATTACAACAAATTAGATGTCACTGAAACTAAGCACATTTATAACGTCCTTGATATTCTACAAAATGGACTTCAGAAATCAATACTTTTCATGTGTTCAGAAGATGAGTATTTAATGTATACTTACGTTTGCAATTGCCATATTGATTGTTCAAATAAGAGGGATGAAGAGTTTTGCTCTATTGACAAACCAGTTGATTGTGGATACAACCTAACGGATAGTAACACAACTTGTCCTAAAGGTTTCCAATGTTTTGGGGATGCTGTGGCGGCAACTGATTTTCAAATGACTTTAACTTCACTAGAAATCTTTCCAAACACGACTAAATTTTTGAATTTGACAGGACTTAACCTAACTGCAGTAGTAAAGCCATTGGTATTACAAAACTTACTTGAATTACATGCCCGTTCAAGCGCGATAACGAATTTAAAAACAATTTTTAGCAATACGATTTTGAATGTCCTGTACTACCTAGATTTAAGCACTAATAATTTGAAACATTTGTGCGAATTTCATGAACATTTAATGTTTAATAATTTAAAATTTCTTAACTTATCGTTTAATTTAGAGCTATCTGAAATTAAGTATTTTTGCTTTAAATCAAAGCATCTTGAGTCTCTAGACTTTTCATACACAAATATTTCTTCGATTCATTTAGAGGTTTTTGAACGCTTTTATCACTTTCTAAATTATCTTAATTTAAAAAACACAAAAGTAAGTTCATTTCGGTTTTAAAAAAAAATATCAGTCTTGCATTATCTAAATGTGGAAGGGACAATTTTACAAACAATTGATGCCCTAGAGCAAATCGGTCACTTGAAAATAACAGGCTCCTTTTTTACCGACAATCCCCTTCTCTGTTGCCCTCAACTCATTGGTCCAAGTATACCAGAAAATGTTTGCCACGCCCCAAAAGACAGCATATCGTCGTGTGATGATCTTTTGGTTGATACCAGCAAAACTTTTCTCTTGTGGCTGGTTGCCGTGTTTTCCCTTTCTAGTAATATCGTAGTGTTAATTTATAGAACTTGTTTCGACTCGGTTAATTACATGAAGAATTTTGGAATATTAACAAGCACACTCAGTGTTGCTGATATCTTCATGGCCCTCTACTTGCTGATAATCTCTTCTGTGGATGTCCACTATCGACACACCTACGCCTTGAATGATGAGGTGTGGAGACATGGTCATTTATGTGCACTTGCCGGGTATTGTGCAACTTTTTCTTTCTTTGTTTCTAACATAACAGTGTGTTGGATAACCTTTGATAGATATTTAATGGTCCGTTATTCTTTGGGTGGCAAATATTTCAAAACAAAGGTCGTGGTTTTGATTATTGCCATTACTTGGTTTGTTGGGTTCATTTTAGCCTTAATTCCTCACCTGCACCAGGCATCTCTAGTCCATTCCTCCAATTCTCTCTGTCTTTCATTACCTTTTACAACAAAACACCTGCCAGCAGGGGGGCCGTATTCTGTTGCCATGTTTCTTGTATTACATTCAGTTATATTCGTTTGCATCATCTCCGGTCAGCTCGCTATATTTATTGTTTCCACTTGTAAGTCGACAAGTTCCTCACACGTGTATCGTAGTGCAAGGAGAAGACGTGACGACAACAGAATCCGGCGACAGCTGATATTCGTCGCTTCCACACACTTCATCAGCTGGGCCTCTATGTTTATATTTTCTATGATATCATTATTTGGGGACTATGTAGTGATCCCTAACGTCTACGCCTGGCTTGTCATTGTTTTCACGCCATTAAATGGCTACTGTAACCCTATTATTTATAGTGGCGCAGGCATTTGTAGACATTTGGTGGGCAGGTGTAGAAATAGAAATAGTTGCAGGGTAAATAGACATCGGGTACATTTAAGAAGACCAAGTGTCCGAAATCCAATTGAGGAGAATGAGGTTTTTGAATTGCAAGAAATTTGATTAACTTTGTAAAGGTTTGAAAAATGTAATCTAGTTTTTGTAAAAAAAAAAATATTATCAACTTAAAAAGGAACGACTTTAGCAAAGAGTTAAATTGCCTAATAAAATATAAATCATACAGTTATCATTAAATTTTACACCATTTAGGCTTAATGATAGAACAACTTTCATGTTTCCTTAGTCAATCGTGTTTATTTAAAGTACGGCAACCCAGAAAAACTCAATGTTTACGTCTGTACTCTGACAATCTATGTTCAATCTAACGTCTTACTTCACTCTGTCAGACATTCCCTTCTGTATATTTAAACTTTTGACCGTTTCCATTCGTACTCAACTTGACCTCCGTAAATTCAGATAGTTCCGACGTAATATTTATTGGATAAGGTCAAGTTGTTATCTTTTAATCTCTGACCAACTTCTTATGTCAGACATTCTGATGTTCATGACTATTACCTAATATGCATGAATAGCTCATCTTTCATTTTAATAAAAACTTCAAAGGTAATGATACTAAAATTTGTATAGACCGAAATAGGAATTGAGAATGTGGGTAACTATGAAATGGTAATATTAATACAATGTTTTTACTCTTCAAGTCCTGCGTTTAATATAATGCTTAATATAATGAGAAGAACTTTTAGATATCTTTATTTATTAACATAAAAAAAACACATTGTCTTGTCTCAAAATGGCCCTCAGAGATAGATACCTTTAAAAAAACAAGTTTGTAAAGCTGATTACATTGTAGGTATCAAATGACTGGATATATGATACGTGATTAACAGTTTTGTGCATCTCACATACCATCATGTCGTATTGTATTATACCCGCATCATAATAAATAGAATGTGGTGCTGTGATATCTACAGATCAGTCTTGAAATCATGATATCCTGTGAAAAGCAGACATCAGACCTAAAATTATGTCGTCCTGTGATATCCAAACATCAGACCTAACATCATGCCGTCCTGTGATATCCAAACATCAGACCTAACATCATGCCATCCTGTGATATCCAAACATCAGACCTAACATCATGCCAACCTGTGATATCCGAACATCAGACCTAACATAATGCCATCCTGTGATATCCAAATATCAGACCTAACATCATGCCATCCTGTGATATCAAAACATGAGACCTAAAATCATGCCATCCTGTGATATCCAAACATCAGACCTAACATCATGCCGTTCAGTAATATCCAAACATGGGACCTAACATCATGCAATCCTGTGATATCCAAACATCAGACCTAACATCATGCCATCCTGTGATATCCAAACATCAGACCTAACATCATGCCATCCTGTGATATCCAAACATGAGACCTAACATCATGCCATCCTGTGATATCAAAACATGAGACCTAACATCATGCCATCCTGTGATATTCAAACATGGGACCTAACATCAAGCCATCCTGTGATATCAAAACATCAGACCTAACATCATGCCATCTTGTGATATCCAAACATGGGACCTAACATCATGCCATCCTGTGATATCCAAACATCAGAACTAGCATCATGCCGTCCTGTGATATCCAAACATCAGACCTAACAACATGCCATCCTGTGATATCCAAAAATGGGACCTAACATCATGCCATCCTGTGATATCCAAACATCAGAACTAGCATCATGCCGTCCTGTGATATCCAAACATCAGACCTAACAACATGCCATCTTGTGATATCCAAACAAGAGACTTAACATCATGCCATCCTATGATATCCAAACATCAGACCTAACATCATGCCATCCGGTGATATCAAAACATCAGACCTAACATCATGCCATGCTGTGATATCCAAACTTGAGTCCTAACATCATGCCATCCTGTGATATCCAAACTTGAGTCCTAACATCATGCCGTCCTATGATATCCAAACTTGAGACCTAACATCATGCCACCCTGTGATATCCAAATTTGAGTCCTAACATCATGCCGTCCTGTGATATTCAAACTTGGGTCCTAAGATCGTTCCGTCTTGTTATATCAACACACCAGACGTTTCCAGTGATATCAACGTATATGAAATAACATCATGCCGTCCAGTAATTTTCACAATCAATCGTAACTGAATGCATTCCTGTGATATCAAATCATGAGACATATAAGCATGCCGTCCTGTGACATCCAAACATCAGACTTTACATTATGCCGCATAATATCCAATCATCTGACCTAACATCATGCCATTCGGTGATATCCAAACATCAGACCTAACATTACGATTTCCTGTGATATCAAAGTATTTAAAATAACAGCAAGCCATCCTGTGATATCCAAGCATCAGACCTAAAATCATGCCAGACCTGTGATATCCAAACATGAGACCTAACATCATGCCATCCTGTGATATCCAAACATGAGACCTAACATCATGCCATCCTGTGATATCCAAATATCAGACCTAACATCATGCCATCCTGTGATATCCAAACATGAGACTTAACATCATGCCGTCCTGTGATATCCAAACATCAGACCTAACATCATGCCATCCTGTGATATTCAAACATGACACTTAACATCATGCCATCCTGTGATATCCAAACAAGAGACTTAACATCATGCCATCCTATGATATCCAAACATGAGACTTAACATCATGCAATCATGTGATATCCAAACATGAGACTTAACATCATGCCATCATGTGATATCCAAACATGAGACTTAACATCATGCCATCATGTGATATCCAAACATGAGACTTAACATCATGCCGTCCTGTGATATCCAAACATGAGACTTAACATCATGCCGTCCTGTGATATCCAAACATGAGACTTAACATCATGCCATCCTGTGATATCCAAACATGGGACCTAACATCATGACATCCTGTGATTTCCAAACATGGGACCTAACATCATGCCATCCTGTGATATCCAAACATGGGACCTAACATCATGCCATCATGTGATATCCAAACATGGGACCTAACATCATGACATCCTGTGATACTCAAACATAGGACCTAACATCATGCCATCCTGTGATATCCAAAACATGGGAAAATAAAAAAATCATGACATCCTGTGATATCCAAAACATCAGACCTAAAAAAAATGCTAACCTGTGATATCCAAACTTCATTGCTAACATCATGCCGTACTGTGATATCCAAACTTGGGTCCTAAGATCGTGCCGTCTTATTATATCCACACACCAGACGTATCATTACGATTTCCAGTGATATCAACGTGTATGAAATAACAACATGCCGTCCAGTAATATTCACAATCGATCGTAACTGAATGCCTACATGTGAAATCAAAACATGAGACATATAAGCATGCCATCCTGTGATATCCAATCATCAGACCTAACACCATGCCATCCTGTGATATCAAAATATAAGGCCTAACATCATGCCGTACTGAGATATTCAAGCATGAGGCATAACATAATGCATTCCTGTGATATCCTCAATCAGCCGTAATAGCATGTCTTTCTGCGATATCAAAACCTCCTACTTAACATCATGACTTTCTGTCATATCCAAATCAGTCTTTAAATCATGCCATATTTTGATATCGACATATTAGACAAATCATATCGTCTTGGGACATCCGCATCGGCCTTATGACCAAAACAATTAAAATGTACAACTGTTGAGGATAATTTATTTGAAGTATTGCGCTGATCAAAATCAGTCGATGTATAATTTTAGATCCATTTCTTAACCAACTATTTTCAGCGATCGTTTGCTAATTTTTAAAAATTTATTTTAAACTTTCATAGCAAGAATAAATGAATGTTTGCTTTACATTATGAACAATGAATCGCTTCTGTGTTACATTCTATACCATGGAGAATCTAGGAGGCATAATGCGGTGCTGGTATCTCTACCATCAAATATATCACTTGAACTCTAACTTGAAATCAAAGATGTTTCTGTGATCATTTTCATCTCTTGCTATTAATGACTTGTGTGATATCAAATACTTAAATTAAAATAATATGAACAATGCAGCCATCAAATAGTTCAAATGCCATTACAAATATCTACCATCAAAGATATTACTTGATATTAGTACATTTTTAAAATAAAAATAATGTTTATTATAAGTACATTGTTTTCATCAAAGGTATTGCTAAAGATAAGGACATTGATGCTATTATATGTGTTATTTGATATAAGGACATTATTGCCAACAAAGATATTACTTGATATAAGGACATTGTTTTTATGAAAGATATAACTTTATATTAAGGACACAATTGCCATCTAAGTATTATTTGATATAATGATATTATAACCATCTCAAATATTACTTGATATCGGGAACATCTTTGCCATCAAATATATCAATGCAAGTTAAACGCAACTATACCATCAAAGAATTCAATGGATATTATATATTTATTATTTCATCAGGTATATACTAAACATGAAATAAACTTGTCTGTTGAACAACATCTCTTGACTGTAACATCTTCATTGCCATCACTTGCATCGCCAGACAGTAAAGACACTTATACAATAAACTTGTGTGTTAAACAACATCTATTGATTGTAACATATTCATTTCCATCACCTTGTAGTAAATACAACTCTAAATAAAAGATTTCACTTGAACAATAATAATTGAAACATAATACAATCAATACTTGCTGTTTATCCTTCATGATCTATGCGGACAATTTTACTGATAATTTATATGCGTTTAAGAAGTGTAATATTATTTTGTCGTTTGTCATTTTCTCATTACAGTGAATAAAGGCATATAACATTATATCTATCATTTATTAGGACAGTGATTTGGAGACGAATAATTTGTTCATTTCTTTTATGCATAATTCTAACGTGACATGCGTTTAAGGTGAGCTGAAATAATGAAAGTCACCTGAATGTTTCCCTGTCATTTTATTATGTGTGAAAACAATGTCATTATAATTTACTATCTATTGTAAATACATAGATATATATATCCTTTGATAACATCTCATGCATCTTGCATCTGTTTATTAAAACTCAAGCTATAGATAATTATAGCTTAATTTTTTTTTTGTAAACAGTAAAATAGACCAATTTTTAAATTTTGGTGAATTAAGTTTATTTATATATAAATATATGATTGATTATATATACAAATATATATATTAGGGCTGCGGAAAGTAACGATTAATTTCTCGATTAATCGGTTAAAAAATTGTATTTATTAAAAATTGTTTTAATCAAGCAATTACATTAATGATTAATGTTATGAAAAATTGAGACAATTTATTAATAAATAATTAATTATCAATATTAAACAATAGTTTGCTTTATTAACGTACAAACTTATCCATTGAAAAAAAAATTACAGTTTAAACTTACAATTAAACTCTTTATATAAGGAAAATTATATAAAAATTAAACATTGTTTTTATTTAAATAACATCAACAAATTTTTAATTCATTGACATTATGTTTATCTACTTATATTTAAATTTCAAAAATGCAAATCATCTGCTTTTGTTACTTCCCTTGAAATTTTCAGTTTTATGACGTCATCCATCTTATTATTGGCTTTATTTAAAAAAATATCGATTAATTATTTGGTAATATTTCAAAAGTTAAGGGGTAAATTTAAATTAATCGATAACAGTCCTATAGTACTAATACATTTTTAACAAGGGGACAACAATATGTAAAATCAATAAAAATATTATAATATAAAGGTAAAGGCTAATTGTTTCCTGTTAATCACGTTTTGCACTACTTAGAATTAAACGGTACAGTTTCTTTGGGTACAAGGCACAGATTTGTTTATAACAAATTATCTTTTTATCGCCCCGTGAGGTGGATATTAACTAATTTAGCCGCACTCCCCTCCTGTCCACTTTGTGTATAGGTTTTAATAGTATTTTAAAATGTATTTTGTTTGTGAACATCTCGGTGTACCAGTATGCTTTAGGCTAGACTAATTTACTAAATTAAATGCATCTGCTATCATATCTTTTTATGTCTCATCTAAATACTTTAATATCTGCTGTTTTGTGCAATCATATGTATTTTTTGTAGCAATGATTGTATTGTATAATAAATATATGTTTATTTATTTAAAATACAAAGTTTGTATATTATTTTTTAAATTCTAAATTTGGCGTTTCTGATTATAATTATTGTGTGACCTAGATTGTATTACACCTTAATTGTTGCTTATACTAGTGATTGATACCACTACTGTGTGTATGCCTACATGAGTGTGTGTCTCTGTGTGTGTATGCTGGTGTACGCCATTTCTGCTCAAGAAGGTGCGTCTATTTCTAGCCTTCCCCGCCCCCAACAAGTCTCACCCGCGTCTATCTATCCAGCTATCATGACAAATACATGCAAGGTGTCTCATGTGTTTGGGTCGTGTAGCTTGTGTGTGTGTGAGGGGCGTGTATTTTGTGTGTGTGTGTATGGCGTGTAATTTGTGTAAGTGTGTGGGGCGTGTAGTTTGTATATATTTGTGTGGGGGGCGTGTAGTTTGTGTAAGTGTATGTGTGTGTGGCGTATAGTTTGTGTTTGTGTGTCTGCGCCAGATTCGCGGGTCTGTTTCGTCTACATAGTTAATTTTTTAGAAGTCAATGTTTCTATTTACAAGCCCGATTTAAATCAGTGTTCTAGAGAATAAATCAAAAGCTGACTTGAGTTAAGATAGTTAAAATTAAAAAAAATAGCATTTAATTTTATTTTTTTAAAAATTCCTATTTTTTGGTAAATACTTCTTGAAATATGTTATATTTTAAGCACACATTTGATCGCGATGCGTAGATCTTTGCTAAAGATAATGAACCAATAAATTTGTTTTACTTTGAGTAAAACTCTCAACTCTCATTGAAAAAGAAATAGATCTACAATTCTTATAATGCGTTATTTTAAAATCAAAAGCTCCACTCGCGCCGTTTTGCTCATAAACTGAACGGCGTAAAAGTATTGTGTGTGACCTGAGCAATAAATGACATTCTCAATGGAAGGCTGGGTCACTTTGACTCTTATAGCCCGGCCAAAAATACCAACGGTGAGCCTCAAAGTAAGGGCACAGCCATGGAGATTATTGCCCCACATTGCGTCCGCTGCCTCAGTGGCGTAGCGAGGGAATGGAGACAATGGGGGCAAATGCTAGGGGCGGGATATTCCTAGTCCTTAATAAGTTTTAGCAGGGAAAATTGTAAAAGAAAGTGGAGCTTTTTGTCGCATTAAAATAAAAGCCAAACATGAAATTAATTCAAACAAGAAAAGAACTATTCTAATGTATTCCAACACAACTTAAAAATTATTATATGCTTTAAATTCATCTGATACGAATGCTATCGTACTGACAAAAAGTAGTATAAAACTCTACACTGATGTTGAGGTAACTTAGTTGATTCTTTAAATTTAATAGCCGTTCTGCTTTAATTTCTTTTCTTTTTTTTAAATTATATTTCCTATCAATTTAAATCATATGACTCTATAGAAAGGTCTGAGTTTCACATTGTTTAGGTGGTGGGGGGGGATGTGCAAATCCTTGCTTTCAAATAGCTTCTAAAATTAAAAAATCATGTTAAGCCTGGTACCTATTGGAATTCAGGACGTGTTAGCGCATTTTCGTATTATGTATTAGTACTTATGTTAGATATCAGAATTATGTAGTTATCAGTAATTGTGTTTAGATTTTAGACATATTTTTATGAATTTTCTTGCGTAATGAATATACCTGATATTTTTTTATTTAAAAGTCATTTCTTTACATTTAAAAAAAAAAAATATTATTTTCTCTTTAATCCAACTACAAGTCACCACAAATGATAACGTAAAGCTCTCTAAACTTTTACACATGTTCTAATGACGTCAACTAAAAAAAAAACTAATTCTTTTGCACCCATTCGCACCACTCTTCAATGCTTGAAGAATTATGCATGCGACTTCCGGCAATGGCGGCCGTTCCCTGCGCTAGTGTTACATCTCGATTCGAAATATTTTTTGGTAGTTTTAACGGGGTTTTTAAACGGGTCGAGTAACTGGGTGTTGATGCACAAATGGCAGGTCAGGGCATACAAAAAACATATATACATCATGGGTCTAGGACTTATGGATGCTGAGGTCTAGGGTGATGACAGACGGACGGACGGACAAAGCGGGTGCAATAGCGATTTCGACATCTCGAAAATGCGCTAAAAA